>APFE030961423.1:155074-187199 GCA_000404065.3 Pinus taeda
TTAACATTTCTTTTGTTCTCATCATGAGTTTCCTTTACTACCCTTTCACCATTAGTAAGCATTTCTTGTAGAAACTGTCAAATTTGTTTTCAAATCTTCCATGGCTGTCTTCAAATCGTTCATCTTAACTTCCACGTCATTTATCTTAGTTTCTATGCCTTTCTTTAAACAATCCATCTTAGCTTCTACCCCTTTCTTTAAACCATCCATCTTAGTTTCTATTGCTTTTTGTACAAGTGACACTTGTTGCACTTGGTCTTGTAATTTTGATATATCATGTTGCATTTCTTCCTCTTCTTCATGACTCATGCTAGAGCTTTCAGGTTGCTTACTAGGTGTTTGCATTTTCTTTCCTCGGGGCATCAATTACTGATAATAATGCTTTACTATGCCCTTTGAATTCTTTCAAACTAATTTTTCAAACCAAGCTTATTAAAAGATTTGAAAAAAACTACACCCCTTTTTTCACTTTGTAGGAGCTTGATATTGAATCTGATGTATTTCTGTAATTTTGGATCATCCAACTTTGAAATTGCGACCTGCGGTAGCCTTCTGCGTCCTCTTTCCAATGCGACCAATCTGATCCAAATTGGATTCTTCAGGGAAGAGTTATGTCAAATCTCCCACATTGATCTGATTATAGACTAGTTTAGTAGAGCGAACTTGTACGACGTTCCATGAGTCACTATTTCAACCTCTAGCTCTAAAAAATATATACAAGAAACTACTGTCCGTCCTCTTTCTGTACCTTTTTACGAAATTTCAATCGATGCTCAGAAAGAAAGTTATGACGATTTTCTCCAGGTCACTTATTTGGAATGTAATCAGGAGTCTGCAAAAAGACCAACTTCCTCAGATCATATTTCCACAAATATAGTGCGAAAAGCTCTGAAATTCGGACCCGAGGGTCAGTGTGATTTCGTCTCAAATGGTTTTTTTTTAGCTTCCGAAACGTCGCAGAAAAAAGTTATAGCGAAAATGCCACGATGACCTATTTGGAGCAGCGAAACCATAGAATCCAAAGCTCCGATACCAAATGTTATGGAACCAGCTCACAAAAAGGAAGAAAATATAGTTGAACGTCTTAGAATTCAGTCTCTTCAAGGGGGCAACCTCCTTTACATTACAAAAGTGAACAATTCTTGGATGATTTAAAAGACCAAAACCTCTTTTCTATATATAGGAGTCTAAGGAGTCACAATATAACCCAATGAACCTAACAATAATAATATAGAGCTACAAAAATAACAATAGAGAGATTCTATGGGGCACAATAATAACAATATGGGGACAATAGGGGCACAACAATATTAACAAGGGATACAACTACAATAATAATAGGTAATTACTAGTATTATAGGGGCCTAACATTGGTAGTAGTTCCTTGTCAGATAGTCAATGGTAAAATTGTATAGGTATATTTTTATAATAATAATTATTTATTATATGAAAATATTTAAAATTTAAAGATATCAATTTATATTCTTAAATTGAAAATTTAAATAAAAGAATGAATTTATAAACATGAGTTTTGTAAATATAATATATAGTATTTTTTGGTAAAATAGTTTACCTATATAATTGTTTACTCATATCAAAATAGTTATTATATGAAAATATTTAAAATTTAAAGATGCTAATTTAAATTTTTAAATGTAAAATTTAAGATTAAATAAAAAGATAGATTCAACTATTTTATCTATACATTTATCCATAAGGTTTTGTAAATATCATAAATAGTTTTTTGGAGTAACTTCCATAAGTTAATTTAATATCTAGTTTTAAATTCCAATAAAGTAAATCATAATATTAAATGATAATAAGAATTAGGAAGGTTTTCTGTATTGTTTGGATTTGTTACATTTATATGTTATTAAGAAAATCATAATATTATAATATTAAATGATAAGAATTAGGAAGGTTTTTTGTAATATTAAATGATAATAAGAATTAGGAAGGTTTTCTGTATTGTTTGGATTTGTTGGATTTGTTACATTTATATGTTATTAAGAAAATAAGTTAGATTGATATTTATATTTATATGAAAAATAGTTATTATATGAAAATATTTAAAATTTAAGATCGAATAAAAAAATAGATTTAACTATTTTATCTATACATTTATGAATAAGCTTTTGTAAATATCATAAGTAGTTTTTTTTTTTTTTTAATAATTCTGGATAGCTAATTTAATAACTAGCTTTAAATTCAAATAAATAAATCATATTATTGAATGATAATAAGAATATTCAATAATAGGAATGAGAAGGTTTCTTTAGTATCTTGTTTTAAATTCAAATTAAAATAATCAAAATATTGAATGATAATAAGAATGAGAAGGTTTTCTATATTGTTTGTATTTGTTAATATCTAGCTTTAAATTTAAATAAAATAAATTAATAAATTTAAATAAAATAAATCAATAAAAGAATAGGAGAAGGTTTTTTTAATATCTTGTTTTAAATTCAAATTAAAATAATCAAAAT
The DNA here is from genome assembly GCA_000404065.3 of Pinus taeda. Classification (NCBI taxonomy): domain Eukaryota; kingdom Viridiplantae; phylum Streptophyta; class Pinopsida; order Pinales; family Pinaceae; genus Pinus; species Pinus taeda. Next base: position 157,561 of record APFE030961423.1, read on the forward strand.
ATTTCATCATAGAATGATGAACGTTTTCTATATTGTTTGTATTTGTTATATTTATATTTATTAGGAAATAAAAAAAGTATTAAAAGTATTGATTGCCTACCAATTTTACATTTAAGAGTGGGATTTTGCATTGGTTTACGCTAATATAATTTATATATGTCAATATTTTTATATTTGGTGACAATGTTTTTTTTTTTTTTTTTTGTCAAATCCACCCTTGTTTTGGGTAAAATAGTTTATATATATTATAATCACATTTGTTATTTATTATATCAAATTAGTAAAAAAAATGAAATGAACTATTTCATTTATCCATTTATGCAAACAACTTTCTTTAAGTAGCCTTCGAGAAGTTAACTCAACAAAGAGTTCTAAAGTCAATTGAAATAAACCATAACATTAATTGATAATAAGAATTAAATCATAACATTAATTGATAATAAGAATTAGAAGGCGGGATAAAAAATATCTATATTAATATGATTTAAAGTTGATGATTATAATATAAATTAACTTGTTGCTTCAACACCTTCACTTGAGTATAGGTTCTTCAAGACTTAACCATTAATCAAATTCTTTATCTTATAAGAAGGTCCCAAATCTCAAATCTAAAGGGGAGCTAATTGGTGGCTCATCAAAATGTAAAGAGAAAACATGCTAGACCTGGAGGTAAGGAAGGTGTCACACAAGAAGTTGAGCAACACTAAGGAATTTGCTTATTCAACTTAATGGGTGAGCTTGTTTTTCTGCCAACCATGGACTTCTTGTTTATATACCCAAAAAGTAGTTTTAATAGTTGGGGCATGAGATTTGGGTTGCATAGGTGTATGAGCTCCACGATCTTGGCTTGAGTTCCATATATTTTGTACTTCATTTATTATTTTTGGGCTATTTTGAATGTACATGCATGTTGCTAAGTAATAACTTTCATGTTGCATATAAGTTGCACTACTAAAGGGTGCATGTACAAGAAAAGAGGCTACATAAATGGTTTATGGTAACTATAAATTGATGATAATACGACATAGTTCAACTCTATGGCCAAAGTGTGACTAAATTTAGCTTATAATAGATGCCCCATAATGTGTGAGGACAAAGGGGAAACTAAAGATTTAAATGCATTATAAATTCATGGATAATTTTAAAGAACATTAAGGACAAATCCAGTATATTAAGGATTAGGAAGTCACCTACAAACAAAAACAATGCATCATATGACTTTCTTCCCCAGTGTGAGTATATCCATATTCAAGTGGAAAATAAGCATGGTTTCCAAATCAAATATGTTGTGGATTCATGAAATATAATGTAAAAAACATGGCCATTGAAAATACAGAGTGGAACCATGTAAAATCATGATCCTTTTCATGGACATATACGAAAAGGATCTATGTCCTAGTGTACATCACATGAAAATTGGAGCTATGAAATTGTCAAACTAGTCCTCTAAAATACCATTGTTCTATAGTGTGATAGTGTTGCAAAATAGACTAAGGTGGCAGCATCAAAGATGAATGCCACTAGAGCCGAAGAACTTTAATCAAAATCGATCACAATATATGAATCTACACTGTTGTTGATGGGCTGGAATTCTCTGCCAATAGGAAAGGGACCTCCCCGGTGCAAAATCCCAACTAGACTCTACACCATTTGTTTTAGGGACCGCATCCAGTCTGTAGGCCCAACTGTCGTATGGGTGATTTGAATTCACTTCGGACGGAGGTGGTATACCGACTTGGCAGAACACATGAACTTCAACAAACACAAGGGAAATCATTGATGAATGTTCATAACATGAATACCATAAATAAGAATATTAGAACTTGACAGCGTGAACCTTAAGTAATACGTTGTTAGCAAAACTTCAACTAAGATCAGGAAAGAATACGCTTAACAACTATATGTTGAAAAGTGTAACTAGGTTTGATCTTCATAATGACATGTAATTGTGACTTTTGTAAATGATGTAATGAAGAAAATACAATTATTATTGTAAGCCTCGCTTCATGGGTTTCATGAGCGAGTGATTTTATTTTAGATGGCTCCCATTGAGAGCCTTAGGATTGGTAATAAAAAGTCAAAGAGTCTATGTCATGTATGAAAAACCCTTCTTGGGGACATAACAACATATACGAGTCTATAAAATGCCTAGATAGCCCTCAAACGACAAGCACTAGTCTCTCTCTTGAAGTCAGTCTCCAAACGAAGTGAAGATCTAGTCGGCTTACCTATTTAAGAGACACATCGATTCACATATTCATGTCAGATAAATATGATGGACATACCACTATAAATAGGCACCGTGGCCTATTTCACAGAAGTAGAGTTTCGGTCACTATTTCTTTGAGTTTTTTGGATGGGTAAAAACAAAGACAAATGCATATCTCTAGTACAAAGACAAATTCAAATAGAAGGGACAACAAAACTCTGTAATAAAGGGATAACGAAGCTTTGTAATGAAGGGGCAACGAAGCTATCCTTAGGGCTGATCACAGTAAAATAAGGTTAAGATATCTATCAAACTCGGGTGTCAAAAGAAGAGACAAAGTCAGGTATATTGTAAGCAGACAGGAGCTCAGATAAGAAGACAACTTTGTAGAGATAATATCAATGCTATCTTTGAGATTCAAATGATAACAACAATAACAAATTCGTTGTCACTTCAGTGGAAGCCACCACAAGTGAAGAAGAATTTGAAGGGTTCACAGTGCAATTTCTTTACAATTTGATGATTCCATAGTGAGAAGGGTTTGCTGCCTCTTCGCTTCAGTGCCATCATGGTTCATGTAGTGAGGAGGCTCTTGATGAAGTAGTGACAAGAAGGAAGAGGAGTCACAGAGAAGAAGAAAGAAGCAGAAGAAAGTGAAGAGAACTAGTGTCTTGGTCTTGGAGTGGCTAATAGGTCAAGGGTCTTGGTCTTGGTATTCGTCAATCAGAATCTCTATAAGAAGAATTTGTGCGAGTTTTCCTCTCAAAGAGTGAGAGGTTTTGGCCCTGGCTGATAGCCTACATGCTGCGTCTCTTGTCTATTCATGTTCATGCATTGGTTAGTGTTTGATGAAGAAGAATACTAATAATCTAACATGAAGAAGATCCTAATCTAAACAAGTAAAAAAAATTCACAAGTAGTCAGTAATAGAAGATAAAAAACCTAACGTTAATGCCTTAGATTTTTCAACATGGTATCAGAGCTAAGGTGCTAAAGTCAAAGGAAGGGCATCTAATCAAAGAGACATTCATGGATCGAGTTTCAAGTAAGGCATATAAGCAAGTCAAAGGTTATAAAAGCAAAAGATCAAGATCTACATTGAAGAATAAAACCCTAGATTGAAGATGCAGTCTACAACAACAAAAGTTTTGGATCCTCTAGTCACCATCAAAACACCACAAAAACCCTCATCAATTTATCTACAAAGCAAGGTAGCTCGGAGGACTTTAAAGACGAAGATGACATCATCTTGGAGAAAGTTGAAACCCTAGAAGCAATTCTGATCTGCACTCATTCACTACCAAAGTATTTGAAGTATCTTGAAAGCAAGAAGGCATTATGATCATCTTCAATGATACGAGGCAAGTTCCCTCTCAATGAAGCAATGATCCTCTCGTTGACCTTGAAGAAGATCATCCAAGGAAGCAATAAGGACATCCTCATCAATCACCATCATCAAAAGGAGCTAGATCAAAAGGCGTTGTCACCGTAAAAGGAGAAATATCCTTTATTGAAGAAAGGCTTTTTCATTTAGAAGAAGATCATCTAAGGGGGAGCACTAATACATGTTCTTCAACCATCATCAAAGTGATCAAGTTGAAGATTTCATCTTCACTTGTCAAGTAAGTATCTTTCATTCTTTAATCAAATTTGGTAAAATGACTTCGCGTTCGCAAGGAGATCTATAAACTCGTTGGGTTATCGAAATTCCTTGCATGAAAGAGGAGGATAGACATAGTCCTCAAAGAAAGTGAAGTCATTGAACACATCAATGAAAAAGGTCTCCTTTGAATTCATGGAAAGGGATTCTTATGAAAAAGCCCGTCATATAGCAATATTGGAGACATCAAAGAGATGTATATGATAAACTCGGAAGAATATTCTCTAAATATGTGATAAAGAAGGTCACATGACTTAGATCTGATCTACACAAAATTGAAGGTATTAAAGAATGAAGGGATATATTCATAAGATCTCAACTATGAGATCTGGGAGAGATAATAAGAAGATAATCATCATTGTTCTAAATGCACTAACTTATGAACAAGGTAACAAATGTCCATGGGATAAGAAAGTTACTTCATTTGACAGCTTGTGGTTTCTATGCAAGATAGAAGAAGACAAGTTGAGGGGAGAAGTGTTGAAGGGTCAAAAGGACTCAAACATTTGTAGGAAGGAAAGGGGAATTTGGAAAATTTGGTCCTCAGAAAAGAAAGAAGAGCATACTTGAGATTCAATGTTATGGATGTAAAAAGTATGAACATTACAGGAAATATTGACCAAAAGGGACAATATCAAAAGAAAGAGAAGAATCCCATGTCACCGAAGGAGTGAAGGAAGCCGAAGAGAAGAAGTTCAAGGAAAGAGGAAGTAAGAGATCTCTACTATGTTGAGATAGTCTCCCTCACAAAAGGTCTTGACATAGCTTCTAAATATTATGTTATAGGATATGGCTATACTAAATAATAAGATGCATCATGGCATCATGGAAGCATTAGCAACAAGAGATAGTGACATCACCATAGGAAACATGAAGGATGTCTGGAATTGAATCCTTGGCAGTCAAATATGAAGAATATAGCTCTTGGGAACCTCATTGCAAACTTAAGGAAAGCAATAAGTCATCTAGGACAAGGCTCACCATACATCCAATAAAAAAGGAAACATTTGCCGGATAGGGATTTGCAAGATCCTTAAGGTTCTCTGATGGAATCCTCATCGGAGGGTTCACTGATCTAGAGAGGAAACAAGTGTTTCATTAGGAACTCCAACTTGTGGAGTTCATGGGATGATGGTATGATAACATAAGAAATGAGGCATGTTAAGGGGTTGAATATCTTTTCAATCAAGGAAGCTGTTGATAAAAGCCTAGACGACCTAAAGGTAAATGAGGTATGTATGCTTGTATTTAATATTATAATGTCATGTCATATGGTTGCAAATAACATGGATCACTACTTCTATCTTGAGAAGCATGATCAAGGGAAAATGATCTCCTCCTCTGAAAGGATGTAGGAAGGCATAAGTCACACTAGATGAAATCAACATAATATGTCCTCATATGAAGTATGAGGTGGTTGACTACAATTTAGGAACTCTGATTGGAAGCTCCTGGGAATGGAATGTGTGAAGAAAGGAAGGTAGATATCATGAGATATGCAACCGTGATAAAGGAAATCAACATCCAAAACACTAAGAAGATTTGACTAGGAAATCTCCCGGAAAGATATGAAGGCTCTGATGGAAGTTTGAAAAAGATGGAGACCCTTGACAATGGATATCTTTGGGAGATGTGTGAACATGTATGCAGGATGCTGATATGTACAAGAAGATGTCATGATGAAAGACCACGAAAAAGGTAATTTTGATTTAAGTGTTCATTTCTTATTTTTGAACAAATATCTGGATGAGCTTATGCAGGGATGCCAAAGGGAAGAAGTGTGGATGACTTCCAAGAGGATCGTATAGAAGGATGTAAGATCCTTCTGGAAAATATGGCCCGAAGAAGGCAACATGACATGAAGTAAGAACAGATGAAGACTCCTGGACAAATAATTCACGACATCAAAGAAAGGAGCTTCTTAAAGCAGTTGGTCGAGGAGCTGTTGTAGGTCCCTAATTAAGAGGGAGCCTGGATGCAAGTTTCTCACTTGGAAATTCCTAAGCGAAGAGGGAGCTTAGGTACATTCCTTCCATATGAATGACCCTAATTGAGAGGGAGAGATAGACACATCATTCTGGTCTTCACCTAGGAAGATAAATGGAGGATTGGGTAATCATTTGGCATCCAATGCTCTTTGAGGATGAGATAGGGAATCTAAGATAAGAGTAGTCATGGATCGATATTATTTGAGGATTGACTATCCAAGATAAGAATAGTCCAAATAAGGTCATACAATGTGAACACCCGGGTGAAGTATGTGCCTTGATAGACAATGATTATGGTGTCTATGAATCATTGGTCTCGCCAGCATTGTGATTTGATCATGTGGATAGAGTTGTTAGTCAAGGCCTTGCTATATGACAACGCTGGTTGATATGATGCTAGACAGATGGGTTACCAATCCGATTCTTCTTATTAGAAACTCTTCAAATTGAGAATGACCAAGTACCATTATGAATACCTCCCTCGTTAAGAGGGAGTGTTGAAAAATGTAACTAGGTTCGGTCTTCATAATGGCATGTAATTATGACTTTTATAAATGATATAATGAAGAAAATAAATTATTATTGTAAGCCTTGCTTCATGGGTTTCATGAGCAAGTGATTTTATTTTAGATGGCTCCCATTGAGAGCCTTAGGATTGGTCATTAAAAGTCAAAGAGTCTATGTCATGTATGAGAAACCCTTTTTGGGGATATAACAATGTATATGAGTCTATAAAATGTCTAGATAGCCCTCCAACAACAAGAACTCATCTCTCTCTTGAAGTCGACCTCCAAACGAAGTGAAGATCTAGTTGGATTACCTATTTAAGACACAGTGGTTCACATATTCATGTCGACTAAATATGATGGACATACCACTATGAATAGGCACTCGACCTACTTCACAAAAGTAGATTTTCGGTCACTGCTTCTCTGAGTTTTTTGGATGGGTAAAAACAGAGACAAATTCAGATCTCTAGTACAGAGACAAATTCAGATATAAGGGACAACAAAGCTCTGCAATAAAGGGATAGCGAAGCTCTGTAATGAAGGGGAAGCGAAGCTCTGCTTAGGGCTGATCACAGTGAAACAAGGTTAAGATATTTATCAAATTCGCATGTCAAAAGAAGAGACAAAGTCAAGTATATTGTAAGAAGACATGAGCTTAGATAAGAAGACAACTTTGCAGAAATAATATCAGTTCAATCTCTGAGATTTAAATAATAATGAAAGTAACAAATTCGATGTCACTTTAGTTTGAAGCTAGCCACAAGTGAAGAAGAGTTTGAAGGGCTCACCGTTCAGTTTCGTTACATTTTGATGCTTCCACAATGAGAAGGGCTTTCTACCTCTTCGCTTCAGTGCCATCATAGTTCATGTAATGAGGAGGCTCTCGATGAAGTAATGACAAGAAGAAAGAGGAGTCACAAAGAAGAAGAAAGAAGCAGAAGATAGTCAAGAGAACTAGTGTCTTGATCTTGAAGTGGCTAATAGCTCAAGGGTCTTCGTCTTGGTATTCGTCAGTTGGAATCTCTATAAGAAGAATTTGTGCGAGTTTTCCTCTCAAAGAGTGAGAGGTTTTGGCCTTGGATGATAGCCTACATGCTGTGTCTCTTGTTTATTTATGTTCATACATTGTTTATTGTTTGATGAAGAAGAATACTAATAATCTAACATGAAGAAGATCCTAATCTAAACAAGTAAAAAACATTCACACGCAGTCACTAATAGAAGAGAAACGACCTAATGTTAATTCCCTAGACTTTTCAAAACTATAAACAAGTGCAAAGTAGCTAAGCGTCAACAACTGCAAGTGAATGCACAACCTAAAATAAGATTATTCCAATAACAATAAAACAATTCATTAATATAAACATAGAGTTAGCATATCATATACCATCCACGTGTTGCAAAACAATATTCATAGCACAGGAAAATACACGAGGAGACTGCACATCAAAACTCATAGGAACCTTCGATTCATCTAGCTAATAATATCCATGACATCACAACATAAAGTATCTATCCAATCCAATAGTGGAAAACAACTATTACTCCTTGTATCTATTAGAAGAGCACAAGTTCTCTCAAAACAATATGTACCAAACATAGTCCCAAGCTAAAAATCATTTTACAATATGCAATGATAGTGTATTTATAAAAAAGAGAGTGACATTTGGTCTACCCTTGACCCTTGGACTTCCTCATGACTTTCAACTACCACATGAAATTTAGACTTCCTTATGACTCTTCAGATCTTATTATTGTCCTATTCTGTTCTAGTTTTCTAATTTCATAAAATAAGCAAATTCTATCCTATTCACTTGACAATAGACAGTTATGGGACCTCTAGGTGTAGTTGCTCAACTAGGTAAGTATGTCGAAGCTTGTACTCAACAACTATGGAGGCTATATGTGTAGGCACTCGAGGGCGTTTGGGATGAGAGTGTTTCTTTTGGCGTTCATCAGATTGGCTAGGGTCATTAGTTTTGTGTACATTCTCACCGGTTCCATCACACACCCTGTGATATTCTCCTTTGTAACCTGTAGGTTATCTGAGTCGGTAGCCTACTTGAAAGTGTCGACAAATACCTGAACTTCCTATAAGATGTCTTCCTGCTTCTTTACTTGCCCAATTTCCCAGATAGATGGAACCCCATGGTTCTCAATCATCGACTCCAAACCACTCAAAAGGTGCCTGTAAGAAGCCAACTCTTTGTCCACTTCCTTGGCTAGTTTATTTTGTGATTGGATCTTGAGGTGGAGTTGGACTTTGGCGTTTTGCGTAGTGATCCAGTCCTTTTTTGGGATTACTTCCGGTGCACCTGGGTACTTGGTGGATCACTCATGCATGCTATCCAAAGCTGCAATGGCTTCCTTTAGCATAACAAATCTTTCCATTGCGGCTGTTTGTATGGCCAAGATTGGAGCTACCATATGATGCAGTTTTGACATTTCTTGATAGACCATTGCCATGTCTCCACTAGGAGTTTTGACCTCATCCTTGATTACAGCCTATAGTTCTTTCATACTAGAGTGCATCAAGTAGAGGGCCGCATTTTCTTCTTCTGCCTTCTTTCTATATTCTTCTGCTTTAGTGGCCTTCTAATCGGATGTGTAAATCTTGTTCTGGAGTTCCGCAATTTGTTTTCTCATCCTAGCAACATTCAATTTAGTCGCGGTCACAAAAGAAGTCCCGACTGAGGTGATCATCTCAGGGTTAACTGTAGTGTCGAGAACAATTTCTTTCTCCGTGGTCACTAATAGAGGTTCTGCAGGGTTCCTGGCATAACACTTCCTTCTCTCCGGCATGATCTTGAAATTGACCTGATCAAAAGTGAGCTTGGTTAGATCCAACACTTCGTCTTCTGCTTCCTTGGGGATGCCCAACTCTTTGAGAGGGAGATGTCCTCCAGTGAGGGGAGTGGATAGGGGAAAATCCAACCGTAGAAGCTCAACTTGCTCATATTCTTGTTAAGCTTCCTTATCAACTTCTTCTTGTTGCTTCTTTCTTCTCTCCTCCTCTTCTATGCTCTTTTCCTACTCTTCTCTCTTCCTTTGCTCCTCCCGCTAGCCACTTCATTTATTGCTATTCCTACTCGTCTCCTCCTGAGATCCTTGGCATGCCTGCATATCTCTTGTTGTTCTTTCTATTCCTGCTCTAATCTCTTCCTCTCTTCTTCTTCTTTGGCCTTTTTCTCTTCCTCTTCCTCTAATCAATTCTCTTCTAGCTGCTTCTTCCTCTGTTCTTCTTCTAGCCGCTTTCTTTTCTCAAGATGGTGCTTAATGTGTTGGCCACCTGAATCTTGTGACTGTTTGAGCTCTTCTTCTCTTTTCTTCTTGATCTCTTGCTTTTTCCTTTCTAGGGTTGCATTTCTCTGCTCTAATGTTTCGTCATCCCCGCCTGCCTCTTGGTCAATTGGGTAATCTTCTACCTCTTTCTCCTTTTGTTTCTTGAGTTTCCCAGTTGCCTTTTGCTGCTCTTTCTTCCTCTTTAGATAAGTTGATCTCTCTTGAAGGATCACGTTTTCCTGGGAATGTTCAGGTTACTCATTATCTTTTTCTTGTTGCTCACTGGGGCTGAGTTCCTTGGTGACATTGTACTAGTTCCTAATCCCATCTTCATGATCCTTCTTGGAATGTCAGTATGACCAGTTGAAATTGGCCCTTTTGTAGTGAGCTGCTAATATCCTCTAGATCATATGTACAATGGTTCAGAGTCACAAAATGACATCCCTTTAGTTGCTTTGCCTCTACTTCCACTTCCTTGAAGTTTTCCACTCTGTAAGCCCCAATAACAAGAGGGAATGTGGGCCAAGGCTTCTTCTTCCCCATTCTCAGCATATTTGAAAATCCCTAGGTCATATGATAGCATACTTCCTGCATGAGTACTTTGTCTGTGGAAAGTCGAGGGACTGCGTGTGAGGTCTTGTAAGAACCAAAAACTCTAAGGAATGTACCCTCTTGGATTGGGAAATAGTGCATTACTTTGATGATGGTCTCCATGGCCCTCTTTGACATGCAAGTGGGTTCTTTCCCAAAAAGCACCTGATATAATGGGGTAATAAATGATTCAGAGATGATGTCGAGCATAACCTTGTAGCTGGGGTTCCAGGAGATCTTGTAATATTGATGCACTAGCTCCGCTGCAGCTATGGTCCAGTTGTAGATCCAGTGATCAAACTGGCACCTTGCACTTATCACATCTATGAGGTATGAGGCCATGTAGAACTATGACGGTTGCTCTAGCTCAGGGTGTTTAGACACATCTACGTTTGTTTTCAATGCTGAAGCTAGGATGCTGTTCCAGTTAAAAATTGTGCCCCTGGTGGTGATGACGTACATGATAGGGACCTAAATCCCAAGGAAAACACCAACATTGGGCCTATCGTACAACCTGTTCATCATAACAACGACCCACAACTTGGACGAGTCTTGCCACCATTCCCTCAAGATGTCATTGGTTGGAATTACAAAACTTGATAGCCACCGGGTGTTAAATTCCTCCTCATTTTGGAGTAACCTACAAGATGCAACAATATCTGTAGAGGAGGTAGCTATGAATGGTGCACCTGAGTGATGCCTTACCACCCATTGATATGTGTTTGTATTCCGTATGATCCACTCAATGGTCTCGGTGCATGGAAAAATTGGGGGATGTGAGACCACCTTATGGAGTCTTGAACTCTTGACATTGATGTATACTAGGAAATCCTTTTGGTCCTCTAGGATCTCCTGTTTAGCGAATTATGCGTAAATGTCAAACCAGGAGAACTTGGTACTTTCGTTGATATTGCATGCGGTATCCCCATAGATAGGGTGTAACGGGCCTTGCATTGATTTTAGAACTCTTGTAGGTAGATTTCTCTAATGTGGGTGCCATTTCTTCGTTGAAGGAGGACATCGAGATGCACTCGAGATCAACATCACCTGGCATGTCAAACAAGCAATCCCATGATGAGAGAGATGACATGAATAATAACTGCTAGTAGCATGCAAAAATTATATTTTCCAAATCCTGAGAAGAGATTTCCTTGGCATGTCGCAAGGTCTCAAGGATCAAGAGGTTGTAGAGGTCGCAAGGGTGAGTGCACAACTTGGCCACTGGCAAGTCAGTAAACAAAGCTAGGTCACACAGGTAGCAGGTCGCATAGGTCGCGTGGTTGTAGATGGGAGTGGGTTGCAGGGGTCGCGAGGAGGATGGGTTGCAAGGTTGAAAGGATCGCTAGGTTGCGCCTGTAAGCCTATCACGTCCTTTGGCCGTGCGACTTGTTTCCTTGGGAAATTTGACGAGTGAAATGAGGCTCAAGATGGGGTTCTTGGGGCTTCTAAGGATTAGGTGGTTTGGTCCTCTGGGAATGCAAGCCAATTTGGGACGAGAATGGTTACATAAGATGCTCAAAGGGGCTCATGAAGAACAAAATAAAATTGCCAAGGGTTTATGGTTAAAATGAGTCTGGAACATGGATGAAACCCCTGTGGCCTGGAATGCGTAGGTTCAGGGCAGAAGAGGGAGACAAATGGCGGAAATAAATGATTAGCAGGGGAGGGGAAGAGTAACCTACCTGGCAGGGTCGTGCACCTCTTCTAGTCGCTAAGCATTTCTATCCTTGATGCGACCCAACTGAATTTCCCAAATGACTGAGGAGGCTGTTATTTATAGGTTTAGTCACACGTGCGAGGTTCATAGGGGTCACACTTGCACGATTTCAAGCATTTGCGACCCTTGCGACCTCGCGACTGTACGACCTTAAGGGGTCGCTAAGTTGCGGGGTCCCATAGGTCGTACTTGGTTGACTTTGAGACTTTTGCAACCTTGCGACCTAGCGACCTTAAGGGTCGCGTGGGTCGCAAAGTCGCATCGATGCATTATGCACGAGATATGGAACTTGAGACCCTGCAACCTCACGACTTAGAAAGGTCGCACAATCGCAAAGGTCGCATAAGGGAAGATAAGTCACAAGTTTTCACCTCGACTTAACGACTTGAATTGATCACAAATTTGATTAGGTTGCAGGGTCATATATTCTTCGGCTTAGGAGGGTTCTTTTGATGCGACCTGTGACTAGGACAAAACCTCAAGATTTTGAAGTCTTTCGAGAGTTAGGTTTGCGGGATGAAGTGGGTTCAAGGCTTCCAAACATATCCCGAGAACCAATGACAAATACAAGAATGGTATAGGGGCTCCAAAATTTTGAAGGGTCGGAAATTTTGGAGGGGTTGTAGCGACAACTACAACAATTGGTGATCCATTGGTAGGACTCCAAAATATCTGAATGCCCATGACCTTGGGTAAGGCGGACCTTAATGAGTGCTGTGCCTTAAAGTTGTGGGTCTTGCTGATGCTTTAGGTTTCTCCTTGACATTGATCAACAATCTTAAGTTGCTAAGACTCGTCTTATTGATACACGCAATATGAGACCATCCTTTCTTTCTTGACACGGAGGAGTTGAATAATGATATGATCCTTAAGGATTTTCGGTATAGTGGTTATAGATATTTGGTGTTGCTCTGTTGCCAGTGAGCCTGAACAATACCCTAATGGAGTCACTGCCTAGAAATCACACACATTGCTCCACTGCCAGCGAGCCTGGACAATACCTTGGCGGAGTTGTTGCGTCACCTCTCTGCGCAAGAAGCCTTTCTCATTCGTTTTACCCTTATTAGTTTAATTCCTGTGCTCATTGACACTTATTCAGATGTGCTTATTTTCACTTATTCGTATAGAAGTTGTTAGCCTGGGCAGACGAGGGATCCCGACTTATTTTACTTGCAAGAGAGGTTGTTTCTGGTTTTTCAGAGACCTTTTTATTTTCCCAAAATATGTATGCACATTAAAGTTTTCTTCCCCTCCACTTGCAAGCCAGCCGGATAAACCAATTCATTCAAAAATCTAGCCAAGTCAATAACTAGGATTAACTGTTGAAATATAGGGCATTGCAGATGACATCGAGTTGCCAACTATAGCAAGGTTCAACACCCCATTTTGGTCACGACTTAAGGTCCAGTTAAGGGCACACCGAGAAAACACATATCTCAGCTAAAATTTTTGGGGTTGCCTCAACTTCAGAGTGACATCCTAGATGCTTTATTCAAGGAAAAACAAACTTCAAAACAAAAATTAAAGGCAAAAGAAAAACTAACGTAAGGAAATGATTTTGGCACAATTTTCCCCATAACATCCATTCCCTGTTGTTGAAAAGGTTCTTCCACTGCTATAGACTGGAGGGGAGTGGTTGAACGAGTTTGCCTTTGAATATGCTTTTGACAGATGAGGTATTTCCGAGCATAAGCATGTGCATATTTTAAAGGAGTGGGCTAGTAGAATCCTTCCCTCATTATCTTATGGGCAGTGGTGTCTCCAACATAGTGGCCCCTCTCCAGCCCATCATGTAACTACTTCAACACTCGCTAAGCTTCGTGATATTCCAGACAATTGAGTAGCCTGCTGTGGTGGTGCTTACAAAACATATTGCCTTGTAGCAGTTGGTAGGACGTGAATTTGAGCCTCACTGCCCTTTTCTGCTTCACGGACAAGGTAGGAGGTAAAGTCCCTTTCCCTAGATACTTCTTTAGGTCGGAGTACCATGGCGAGGAGCCATGAGTGTTTGGGAGTTCGTTTTGATACATTTCAATTGCTTGATCCCAACCTTCTGACTCTTCATTTTGTTGGTTTGCGGCTTCGATAGTCAACTTGCATAGCTTGTGCCCTTTAACTGTATGTGCATGCTTGAACTCCAAGGAATATTCTTGGAGGCAAGTCATCCAGTTAGCTCTTCTCTCTTCCAAATCCTGTTGAATGAAAAGTGGCCTGGTAGCAGGGTGAGGCACAAACACTATGACGCGGTTATTTAGAATATATGGTCTAAAATATTTCACCGTTTTGTAAATTGCATACGCCTGCTTATCTATGTCGGAGCAGTCAAGTTTTGCGCCTTGCAGCCCTGTGCTCATAAAGGATATGGGTTTCTCATCATTGTTTCTATCTTTTTGCGTAAGAATGACGTTTAAGGACGAATCTGAGGCAAAAGTGTATAGGATGAAGTCCTTGTTGAAATTGGGGCTATAGAGGGAAGGAGCTTCAACAATAGCTTTCTTGATATGATTGAATGCCTCCTTTTCTTATCGATTCCATTTAAACACTGAGTCCTTCTTTATCATGTTCTACAAGGGCTTAACAATTTGGGCAAAATCTGAAATAAACTTGTGAAGGAAATTGGTTTTACTAAGGAGAATTTGCATACCTTTTTTTCCGCTGTGAAGAGGAATTTGCGTTATAGATTTCACATGATCAGGATCGATGGTGATTCCGTCCTTGGTGATGATACGCCCAAGAAGATTGCCTTCTGAAACTGCGAATATGCTCTTCTCGGGGTTAAGTGAAATCCCATACTTTCGACACCGCTCAAAGTTTTGTTTGAGATGGTGAAGGTTGACCCATCAACCCTCTAAAAGCGATGTCCATTTCCCTTTGAAATGTTGCTTTGACATTGATAAGCCCAAAAGGCATATGTCAGAATGTGAACATTCCCCACTTCATTCTGAGGGTTGTCTTTAGGCGGGCCGGTTCGACCACCAACACCTAGTTGTAGCCAGAGAAACCATCAAGTAAAGAAAATATTTCCAACCCAGAAACTGTTTGGAGAATATGTTTCATGGAGTGAACTACATAGTTGTCTTTGTTTGATGCTCGATTGATCTTTCAAAAATCGATGCACAACCGGATTTCATTGGATTTTTTTCCGTACCGGAACAAGGTTTGAAAGGCACGCAGAATGCCTGAATATAAAGATAATACATGCATCCAACAATTTCTTGAGCTCCTTTTGAATGAGGGGCTCCAATGTGGGATGCACCTTCCTCAACTTCTACTGAAATGGTTTGACCCCTCGTTTCGTGTGAATAACATGTTGAATTATCTAGGTGTTGTAAGTCTTTAAATCATTGTATGTCCAGGAGAAGATGTCATGATACTTCTTAAATAAGTTGATGAGGGATTACCTTTCCTCAGGGGAACACACCACACCTAGGATGATGAATTTGGGGTTGGGCTCAGTCCTGAGGTTAATTTGCTTGTGCGAAATCTTGGAACTTTTTGTTTTGGTGTTCGGTGGGCCTCAGAAACAGTTTTGCAGATCGAATAATATTTCTAGTGTGACCACTCCTTTAGGAATAGGGTTTTCGTTACGCTCATTCAAATCCTCTTGCAAGGACCTTTCATGTTCTTCCTCTTCAATCGTTGTGTCTTTAAACGCCTCCATGTTCGCCATGAAATCCAATATTTGTTGGTCATCATTGAAAACACACAAATTAGTTACATTATTGAGGACATCAGGTTTATAAACAATTTCAATTGAAAATCCATCTGTAAGAGGTGTAAACCTGGATGTGGCATTTCCCAGGGAATCAATAGTTGCCTTATTGAATCTAGGAACATAATTAATATTGAAAGTTTTAAAAGAACGGATCAAATGCCATACCTCTTGCTGATATTTCTTTAGGTGTGGTGAAAAGCAATGAATTTTGTCTCGTACCTATCTTGTAATGATTTCAGAGTCGTCAATCACCTTCAAAGATTGTGCTTTCAGTTCAATAGATTTCTTGCGACTAAGAATCACCGCTTCATATTCCATGGTGTTATTAGTGCATTTGAATTCTAACCTACAAGAAATAAAAAAATGTTTCTTTTGGGGTCCATGATGATGCATCCTACTTTGGCCCCATCGTGAGTCTTTGACCCGTCATAATAGAGTGTCCATATTTCATTGCTAAGCATGTGTTCATCTAGGGTATTTACATCTAGAGTACAAATTTCATTTGCATCAGTTGGGGGCGTGACAATAGTTCCAGCCGGGTGTTAGGTGGGATGGGTGATGGATCGGCTTGGTAACAACCCATCATTTCTTCTAGAAAACACTTTCCTAATTCTTCATGAGAAAAACTAATCGGCTCATTCGAGCCTTCAAGATCCATGACCGTATGTTTCATGAAAGGTTCACTGTTACTATGATCTAATTTTTCTTTCCTTTATAGGGCAGCCACAAGTGGGACCAACCTGTGGAAAAATACCTCTGGAGTTTACTCGACTAGTCCTTGCTGAGCAATAGTCCATAAGCTTTTGGGATGTTGACCACAATTATGTTGATGCACTGATGTACCCTAGAATCAGAAGACATCCTAATTATCATGTTTTTTAGTTCGCCAACAATGGGGACTTGAGACCTATCCAATTTAATGATCTTGGAATATGTCTTCTTGGGTTGAATGTTTAATTTTTTTCATACTGACCAGGGCATGACATTGGTCGACGCGTCAGAGTCGACAAGGCAATTATGCACATTGTAGTTGAAGACTTCAAAAGTTAAAAGGAATAGGGGAGTTGAACCTCTCGAGTTTTCATTAGCAACATTAAAAATATCTTGGAGGTCGATCAAGGCTCGATATCGACTAGGAGAGTTAGCCTTGGTTAAAGAGGCAACCTTGCTTGTTTCTGACGAGGTGGCAAAGGTTTTGACAATTAGCTCATGTTGGCTAGCTAGCTTGGCAAGCTTATAAAATTAAATGTTGGTTTGTGTCTTCTTCATATCTTCAATGCTATTATATCCCAAATCTGCGAGCACAGTGCCTTCTAGGGATACCTACAAGGAGAGGGTGGTTTTGGTTAAGATTCCAGATGTGGATGCATTTCCTTTACCACTCACTAAGGCATCCTTTGGGCTTTGGCTAGATGAAACCTTAGGAGGGGGGTCACATGGATGGCCTGTGTTGTTAGGGGGAAGGATTCTTCTTGATAAAGCCTTTTTCTTTTCTTCCAGGGTAGAATTTGATACTGGCCCTGCGCTCATGAGATTGTAAGTCTTTGGAGGTTTAAGGGGAGGAGCGTCTCCTACATTAGCTTCTTGAATGGATTGGAACTCTTCCCCATGGATGACTTCAAATGTTAGAACAATGAAAGCAACATTTTCATCAGGAGGCATGGCTTATTCTTTTGGGCCATTGGACTCTTCTTCATCTTCCCCTATGGATTGATCTTCCAAGAGTTGGGTCACCACAACAGTCATTTTGTGGAGCCATTGCGGGCAGGTCTTCTCAGAGTGAGAGGCTTGGTGGAAAGTGCAAAAGTTGTCTTTTCCTAGCTCTTCCACATTAAAATTCGTATTGGAACCTTGAGACGACTTTGTGGGTGGATTATTAGTCTTTCAGATGAAAGGTTTGGTTGATTGACTTCACGAGGATAACTCACTAGTCTTTCTTTTCAACTCAGAAACCTCATTCGTCAATTGTTTCAAGGATTTGGCTAACCCCTCAAAATTGAAGGAATCCTTTTCCTTATCACTAGACTTGCTAGTCGAGGCTTGAGTTTTCTTGCCTGATGGCTTAGTTTCCTCTCGGGAATCATGATCAAGGGTGCGTATGGATAGAAGATGTTTCTCTACTACAAGAACTATTGCGAAATTCTCAACTAAGGTGGATTTGGCTTCAGATTTGATAAACACAACAATGTCCCGTTTATAATAGTCGACTATAATAGAATCTTCGAGAGCCACATCCGTTGGAAATTTATTCAAGATGGTGGTGAATAGCTGGTTGAAATCCTTCGCCTTTTCCTTCTTATGACACTTCAATTTGCTCAGCTTAGTTAGAAGCATGGAATGCATTTTGTTTTCCGCAAACTTATCGAGGAATGTATTTAAGGATTCTTCCCAAGTTCAAAATGATGCCATGAGAAGCGAGCAATACCAGGTCATGAATTTATTTTCGAAAGTGTGAGGGAACAGTCAGAAAGACACATCATCATATTTCACTCTCATCATTTGTAAGGCTAGGTAAAAATTGTTGATATGATCATCAACCGAGGTTTCCTTTTCAGGGTCGAACTTCAGGAAGTGATTTGCGGGGTGGTGAGGCATATCATGGAGGGGGCCTTAGATGCCTAAAGGGGATTGAACCATCCAAGGAAAGGGTTGTTGTTGGTTGCCTCTCAGTGGGGGAGGTAATAGGGCATGGTTGGCATTCCCCTCAGAACCACTTTTTGTGCCTGACCCCGCACTGGTGCGGGGAGGTTGTCTTCCATTACCTTGGGGAACTCTAAAATTCCCTATGTCTCAAAAGTTTCTTGTATTTCTGAAATTTCCCAAGTTCTTAGGGAACCTGAAAAAACACTCATTATTTTAA
Organism: Pinus taeda; assembly: GCA_000404065.3. Taxonomy (NCBI): domain Eukaryota; kingdom Viridiplantae; phylum Streptophyta; class Pinopsida; order Pinales; family Pinaceae; genus Pinus; species Pinus taeda. The sequence continues at coordinate 176,092 of APFE030961423.1, forward strand.
AAATTAATGTGATCTTTAATATTGTCTTCATTCCCCTGCCCTAGGGGTACTTCAATGTTCCCTCTCGAAGGTTGGTTGTTGGTAGGGGTATCTTCCGACGATAGTTGATTATTTCCCTGTGTCTCCTCTTGTCGCAGTTGATAGTTTCCCATTATGACTGTGCTCCTTGGGCCTTCTCTTTCAAATGCTGGGGGAATTTCCAAACCATCAATCGAGAGACTTTCAACAACATCCACATAATCATCCAAAATCATCCTAATTAAATGTAGTACATAATTAACCAGGATACCTTGACGCGTGCGGTGAGGCCTTGAGGTCCGTGAGTTAGGTAGGGAGCTAGTGGTGGGAATGCAGTTCAGAACCCTGGTGAAATCACAAGTAATAAGGCATAAGGCCCTCAACTTATCATACATAACTTCAAAGATAGGATGCTCCTCTCTTATTGGGGCGTCTTCAAGTGGAGGAGGTTGGGAATTCCAAAGCTAGAGATTCCCAAAAGGTGGGCCAAAAGAGGGGTGATAAATCATTTCAAGGGTAACAAGACGGGGTTGATTACTAGCTTGATGTGAATTTTCTATGTGAGGGTGTGTATTGGTTCTGAACATTTGGCCCTCCTTCTAGCACCAAATCCATTGACGGGTTGGAATTCTCCATCAACAACAAAGAGATCTCCCCAGAGCAGAATCCCAACTAGACTCTACACAATTTGTTTTAGGGATCCCGTACAGTATGTAGGCTCGACTGCTGTACGTGTGATTTGAATTCGCTTCAGATTGAGGTGGTATACCGACTAGGTAGAACACATGAAATTCAATAAACACAAGGGAAATAACCGATGAATGTTCATAACACGAATACCATAAATAGCAATATTAGAACTTTACAGCATGAACCTTAAGTAAAGCATTGTTAGAAAAACTTCAACTACAATATTCAAAGAATACGCTTAACAACTATAAACAAGTTCAAAGTAGCTAAGAGTCAACAAGCGTGAGTGAAATAGAGTTAGCATATCATATACCGTCCATGTGTTGCAAAAAAAGATTCATAACACATGAAGATACATTAGGAGAGTGCACATCAAAAATCATAGGAACCTTCGATTCATCGAGCTAATAATATCCATGGCATTGCAACATAAAGTATCCATCCAATCCAGTAGTGGAAAACAACTATTACTCCTTGTATCTACTAGAAGAGCACAATTTCCCCAAAACAATATGTACCAAAAATAGTCCCAAGTTAAAAGTCCTTTTACAATATGCCATGAGAGTGTATGTATAAAAAAGAGAGTGACCTTTGGTCTACCCTTGACCGTTGGATTTCCTCATGACCTTTCAAATACCTCATGACCTTTAGAATTCCTTATGACTCTTCAAATCTTAGTAATGTCCTACTCTATACTAGTTTGCTAATTTCCTAAAATAATAAAATTCTATCTTATCAACTTGACAATAGATAGTTCTGGGAAATCTAGGTGTAGTTGCTCCACAAGGCAAGTGTTCCAAAGCTTGTACTCAACATCTATGGGGGCTATCTGCATTTGTTCCTCGCCATGTCTGTGTAGGCACTCGAGGGATTTTGGGATGAGAGTGTTTCTTTTAGCATTCACTTGATTGGCTAGGGTCACCAACTTTGTGTACATTCTCACCGGTTCCACCACGTACCATGTGATATTCTCCTTTGCAACCTGTAGGTTGTCTGAGTCGATAGCCTGCCTAAAAGTGTCGACAAACACCTAAACTTCTTGTGATATGTCTTCTTGCATCTTTACTTGCATGATTTCCCCGATAGATGGAACCCTATGGTTCTCTTTCATCAACTCCAAACCACTTAAAATGTGCCTGTAAGAAGCCAACATTTTGTCCACATCCTTGGATAGTTTATCTCATGATTGGATCTTCGTGCGGAGTTGGAATTTTGCGTTTTGCATAGTGATCCAGTCCTTTTTTGGGATTACTGCCAGTGCACCTGGGTACTTGGTGGACCACTCATGCATGCTATCCAAATATGCAACGACTTCCTTTAGCATAGCATACCTTTCATTTGTGTTTGTTTGTATGGCTAATATTTGAGCTACCATATGATGCAGTTTCAACATTTCTTCATAGACCACCACCATGGATCCACTAAGAGTTTCAGCCTCATCCTTGATTGCAACCTTTAGTTCTTTCGTACTAGAGTGCATCAAGCATAGGACTGCATTTTCTTCTTCTTCCTTTTTTCTATCTTCTTCTACTTTAGTGGACTTCTGCTCGGATGCATAATTCTTGTTCTGGAGTTCCGCAATTTTTTTGCTCATCCTAGCAACATTCAGTTCAGTCGTGGTCACAAAAGCAGTCCCGGCAGAGGTGATCATCTTAGGGTTAACTGTAGTGTCGAGAACAATTATTTCTCCATGTTCACTGATAGAGGTCCTGTAGGGTTCCTGGCATAGCACTTCCTTCTCTCCTGCATGATGTTGAAATTAACCGGATCAAAAGTGAGCTTGGTTAGATCTAGCACTTCGTCTTCTGCTTCCTCAAGGATGCCCAACTCTTTGAGAGGGAGATGTCCTTCAGTGAGGGGAGTGGATGGGGGAACATCCAACTGAGTCAGCTCAACTTGGTCAGATTCTTGTTGTGCTTCCTTATTAGCCTCTTCTTGTTTCTTGTTTCTTCTCTCCTCCTCTTCTATGCTCTTTTACTCCTCTTCTCTCTTCCTTTTCTCATCCTCTAGCCACTTATTTTCTTGCTCTTCCTGCTCTTCTTTCCTCCTGAGCTCCTTGGCTTGCTTGCGCATCTCTTCTTGTTCTTTTTGTTCTTGCTCTAGTCTCTTCCTCTCTTCTTCTTCTTTGGCCTTTTGCTCTTCGTCTTCCTTTAACCACTTCTCTTCTAGTTGCTTCTTCCTGTCTTCTTCTTCTAGACACTTTCTTTTCTCAAGATGGTGCTCAAAGTGTTGGCCACCTGAATATTGTGACCATTTGAGCTCTTATTCTCTTTTCCTCTTAATATCTTTCTTTTTATTTGACATGGTTGCATTACTATACTTAATGTTTTGTCATCCTCGTCTGCCTCTTGGTCAGTTGGGGAATCTTCTACCTCTTTCTCCTTGTGTTTCTTGAGTTTCCCAATTACCTTTTGCTGCTCTTTCTTCCTCTTTAGATAAGTTGATCTTTCTTGAAGGCTCACATTTTCATGGAAAATTCAGGTTGCTCATTATCTTTTGCTTACTGCTCACTAGGGTTGAGTTCCTTGGTGGCATTGTACCATTTCCTAATCCTGTCTTCATGATCCTGCTTGGAATGTGCGTATGACTAGTTGAAATTGGCCCTTTTACAGTGAGCTACTAATACCCTCTTTGGATCATATGTAAGATGGTTTAGAGTCACAAAATGACATCCCTTTAGTTTCTCTTCCTCTGCTTCCACTTCCTTGAAGTTTTCCACTGTGTAAGCCCCAATAACGAGAGGGAATGGGGGCCAAGGATTCTTCTTCTCCTTGCTCAACATATTTGAAAATCCCAAGGTAATTTGATAGCACACTTCTTGTATGAGTATTATGTCTGTGGAAAATTGAGGGGGTGTGTGCTGGGCCTTGTAAGAACCAAAAACTCTGATGAATGTCCCCTCTTGGATTGGGAACCAGTGCACTAATTTGATGATGGTCTCCATGGCCCTCTTTGACATGAAAGGGGGTTCTTCCTTGAAAAGCACCTTATATTATGGTGAAATAAATGATTTGGAGATGGTGTCGAGCATACACTCGTAGCCATGGTTCTAGAAGATCTTGTAATGCTGATACACTAGCTCAGCTACGGTTGTGGTCCAGTTGTATCTCTAGTGATCAAACTGGCACCTTGCACAAACCACATCTAGGAGGTATGAGGCCATGTAGAACTCTGACGGTGGGTTTGGTTTAGGATGCTTATCTGCAACTATGTTTGTTTTCAGCGCTAAAGCTAGGATGCTGGCTCACTTGAAAATTGTGCCCCTGGTGGGTACGACGTACATGATAGGGATCCAAGTCCTAAGGAAAACATCAACGTCAGGCTTGTTGTATAACCGATTCATCATAACGATGATCAAGTGATAATCCTTCTTTAGTCCGTCCGTTCTGTATACTTGATCGCTTCTGAAACGAATCTTGGACAGGTTTTGCCACCATTCCCTCAAGATGTCCTTGGTTGGAATTGAGAAACTTGATAGCCATTTGGTGTTAAATGCCTCCTCCTTTTCGGTTAAACTGTAATATGCAGCGATGCCTGTAGAAGAGATAGCTCTAAATGGTGCCCCTGAGTGATCCCTTACCACCCATTGATCCGTGTCTATATTCCGTATGATCCACTCAATGGTCTCGGTGCATGGAAAAACTAGGGGATGTGAGGCCACCTTGTGGAGTCTTGACCTCTTGACATTTATGTATACTAGGAAATCCTCTTGGTCCTCTGGGATCTCCTGTTTAGCGAATTCTATGTAAATGTCGAACCAGGATAATTTGGTGCTTTTGTTGATATTGCATGTGGTATCCCCATAGATGGGGGGTAGTGGGTCTTGTTGAATCTCCCGCGCATTTATTTCGGAATTGGGGGTGCCATCTCATCGTTAAAGGAGGAGATCAACGTCACCTAGCATGTCAAACAAGCAAATCCACAATGAGAGAGATGACATGAATAATAATAGCTAGTAGCAAGCACAAATTATATTTTCCAGATCTTAAGAAGATATTTCATTGGAAGGTCACAAGGTTGTAGGGATTAAGGGGTCGCGAAGGTCACAAGGGTGAGTGCGTGACTTAGCCACTGGAAGGCTAGTATAGAAAACTAGGTCGCATAGGTTGCGGAGGTCGCAAGTGTGAGCGCATGACTTGGCGATTGTAAACACAGTTAGGTCACATAGGTCATAGATTGCATAGGTTGGGGATGGGAGTGGGTCGCAATGGTCACAGATGGGAGTGGGTTGCAATGGTCCCGAGGAGGATGGGTTGCAGGGGTCACGAGGTCACAAGGGTCACTAGGTTACACCTGTTAGCCTATCACGACCTTTGGCTGTGCGACCTATTTCCTTGGGTGATTTGATGAGTGAAATGAGGCTCAAGATGTGTTCTTGGGGCCGCTCAGGATTAGGTGGCTTGGTCCTCGGGGAATGCATGCCAATTTGGGACGAGAATGGTTACAGAAGATGCTCAAAGGGGCTCATGAAGAACAAAATAAACTTGCCAAAGATTTCTGGTTAAAATGAGCTTGAAACAAGGATAAAAACCCCCCTGGTCTGGAATGCTCAGGGTCAGGGTGAAAGAGGGAGACAAATGGCAGAAATAAATGATTAGCAAGGGAGGGTAAGAGTCACCTATATGGAAAGGTTGCACACCTCTTCCAGTCGTTGAGCATTTCTGTCCTTCATGCGAAAAAAGCAAATTTCCCAAAGGATCGGTGAGGACTAATATTTATAAGTTTAGTCACACGTGTAGGGGTCTCTCTTGCGCAATTTCAAGCATTTTTGATCCTCGCGACCTCAAAGGGTAGGTAAGTCGCAGGGTCACATAAGTCACACTTGTTTAACTTTGAGATCTTTGCGACCTTGTGACTTAGTGACCTTAAGGGTCATGGGTGTTGCAAGGTCACATAGCTCACATAATGCACGGGGTATGGAACTTGCATCCCTATGACCTCATGACTTAGAATCTCGCACAGTCACAAACGTCGCATGAGGGAAGACACAAGTTTTCATCATGACTTAGCGACTTGACTTGCTCACAAATTTGGTTAGGTCGCAGGGTCGCATTTTCTTCGGCTTAGGAGGGTTGTTTTGATGCGACCTGTGACTAGGAAAAAAGATCAATCTTTTGAAGAATTTTGGGAGTTAGATTCACGGGATGAAGAGGGTTCAAAGCTTTCGAATAGATCCTGAGAACTGATGACAACTACAGGAATGGTATAGGGGCTCTGAAATTTTGAAGGGTCAAAAATTTTGGAGGAGTTGTTGCAGTAGCTACAACATCTGCATGAATAAATGTACAAAAGTTGAACATGGGAAAAACCATCTAGACATTAGTTATTGATGTATATCGTTGTCAAATACGAGGTAACTTAACTTTGTTAATAATTTGTACAAAGGTACATAATACTTTATGTCATGTATGAACATATGTGTTATTGTCGAACACTCATAAAATCAATCGACCAGGTTCATTGACAAATACCTATAATTTACCCATTGTTAAGTGTGAGGGAACCTACTAGTGATCGTTAAAGTATGAAAGGTATTGGTCTCTAAATTTCATTCGTAGAGAAAATAAACTAATTTCGATAGAAAGAGATTCATTTGAAGGAAGGAATTGAGGCATTCCACATCAACCAACATGGGATAAAAAAAATGTATGGTTTGATTTGATTTCTTTGATAGTAACTTGAGAAAAAGTACCATCTGATACTTTTGAGGAATGCACTAGATTAAAATGCTACTAAGGAGGATCCTCTAATAAATAGTCAATGACGAAATTCAATTTTAGAGGTGAAATATTCCACCTATTAGGCAAATGGATTCCAAGGTACAACATGATTCCAACTTTGTGAATACACGTCTCTCCATTGACGAAAAGTGAAACTAGTTAGCCAATGATCCTTGATGAATGCCATATGTTTAGTGCAAGGCAACTTGCTAATGATGAAAGTAAGTTTCAGGGTGCTATTAACCTCTATGTCTAAATCTTATAAGAATGTGTTGTAGTGGATAATAGAAAACTTATCAATGAGAAGGCAATCATGAATTCATCCATATTGGCACAAAAAAAGAAGTGTTGGATATACATTGAAGATAACTTGATGATATGGATGGCTGGGATAGTTTGGGATTGGTCAAGACGGATGAACAAGACAATTGAGGAATCGTGGACACATGGTTATTAACTAAACAATTCCCTTGAAAAATAACATGTGATGGTAATGACTTGGTCACCAATTGACACCAAAAGAGGCAAATGATATAAATCATCAAGGTAGGAGGCATTGAGGTGCATCTTCATAAATACTGAAGGAGTAATTAATCTAGAGGAGTTCTAACATGAACTCAAAACTATGGTACAATACTAAAACCCAACTACAGAGATACAAGATTGGAAATATATGCTATAACGTTGAAAAGAAACATTGATCGATTGTTGTCAAAATTTATAAATGAATCACCAAGATCTCAATTCACCCCTCCCCTCTTCCATTATTATAAAATTTGATATTTTTTCCTTTTTCAAATTATAAGCCTGGAAAATAATAAAATAATTCCACAATACAATAGAGGAGATGAGTGTCAGAAATCAAGCAACCAGGTGTTGACCACATGGAAAAAACTTCTGGAAAAGAAAGCTAAAAGAAATGTGGAGGATCTGGACACTCATCAACATTTTCTCCTATAGGTGAAGTGAGTTTTAAATGAAAAAGCATAAGTTGCAATGATTAGAAACAATTTAAGAATGCAATAGTAATGAGGATAATGAAGGAAATTGTTGTGAACCATATGCTAGAAAGTGCATGCAACAATATGCAGAGCAAATACAAATAAAAAAGTAAAATGGGAGTCCATAAGCGAAATGGCCAAAAATAAAGAAGAAAGAAGCATGCATCTTATTCTCAATGTCATGGCAGGGTTAATAGGACCCTTTGCCTACAAGAAGTACACAATATGGGTGATGGAAAGGGAGGTGCTAACTAGGGAATTCTATGATAGACAAACACTAGTGCACTAGTTGTGGCAAGCAGATATTTGGACAAGTTAATGTCAAAATTTGACGATTTTGACACTAAGACATAACAATACAAAATAAGACTAATAATGAAAAATGCATGGTAAGAGACCAAACACTATATGATAGTTGAGGATTATTTACCTCTAAGTTTGGCACCATAAAAAATCCTAATCAAAGTTACTTTAATTCTACAAAACTCATGCTTACATCCCAAGGGTTAGTGTGGACAAAATGGCAAGTCAAGGCTAGAAATTAGAAAGAAAATGAAGTTCAAAAATAGTTCCTACAACAAAAAGTGTGGTAAAAGCTTATAAAATTGGAAAAAAAAAACCTAATTTCTGTAGAAATTTTCAATAATATGACACTTATTCACAGAGATTATCCTGATTATACACTATTTGCGGAATCATACATAATACATAACCTGCTCTACGTTGATCATCAATTTGCAGTATTAAAGAAACAATCGCATGCGCACATTGAAGCATCAATCACACATATCAACACAGTATATCACGGGGAAAGAATACCGCTAAAAACCCCCATTTATCTGTATATTATATTGATTGAGAAAATGTAACAATACATAGTACAATACTCCTCAAAAGTACTCAGTACTATCTCCATCTGTTACACACAAACTAGCTCAGATTTGAATCAATCACAGGTTCAAATCTCCTCCGCTACTTGCCTGCCTCCACTGCGCAATACCTACATGAGAATAGATGAGAATCGCTGATCCAAACTCGTATTTCCCTTGTGTAACACTACGCAATCCTCATTGGCAATCTCAATCCACTGATTGTGCAAATCACATGCACAACTATAGTCACAATTGACATCTGTCTTGCCCTTTCACTCACCTCTAACACTTGTCTCCACTGCACTGTCCATGCACTGAGTTAACTGATGTATTCTTTAGTTGATTTATGAGTTAATAATTAGTGAATTAATTAATAATTAATTCACACCACTCATCATTAGTCTATTTGTCAGTTAGACTAACTACAACTAGTTCAACTAAGTCAAATTGAACACAACTCCATCAACTCCTCCATCAACTCCATAGAACTCAATCACTGAAGTTCTAATTGAAGTCCTTCATGCAATAGCTCAACTAACCCATTAGAAAAGCGTATTTCCTTTTGGCAGTTGCATGTGCCACATCTGTAGCTCGAACTGAAGTGCTCCAAGAGAATAAGATAATGTTTATAGTCCAAATATTATTAAGAGCTAATAATATTCGACTGTTCTGTTTTTAGCCTGGCAGTCTAAAAATAGACTCCGCCCATATGTCTAAAAATAGAGGTCCATCTATTTTTACCAACTTGACCAATCATCCACAAATAACATCTTGCAATTCATAAACCATGATCCATATGTCTAAAAATAGACTTTACGCCAAAAATAGCTAGCGGGCCCACTTAGTGAAGGCGACTTCTTTTCACTAAGCTCCATCATCTTGTTGCATTTTCAACAATTTCAACATTTTACTATTCACTTTGTACTTTGACCACAAAAAACTATTTTCATTCATTGATCTTTACTCACTATTTTTAGGGCGTCTCAAATGTCAGATATAAAATGTTAGATGTAGATAACACATGGCTATCCAATAAGAGGATGATCACAACAAATTTCCTTCTTTTTGGTATTTGTTTTATTTTTGAATAGAGAAATCATCCTTGATAGCCTCATTGAAGAAGAATTACAACATACTAAAACACTTATGAATTCTTAAATATTTGTTCTGTGTTCATAATCAATATGTGAGAGTTATCTAGCATTGAGAAAATTTTAAATTTTTGTCTCCATTTGATTAAGTATGAATGGGAATCAATCTAGTTGATGGGTGGCAAGAAAACACATTAATACGTGAATAACAAGTGTACTGGTTAATCGAATTGTGAATTAAGAGGCATGTGGAATCTTAATTGTGAATTAAGAGGCATGTGGAATCTTGCACAAGTGCTATAAAATAAGAGGAAAGGTGGCATAGGAGGCACCTTTAAGAACCCTAACGATGGATGGATGTGTGGTTTGATTGTGTAAAATCCTGATTAGATTTGGTTCTTATCGTGGTGGAGGTTCTTCTTTGCTCATTTGAAGGGCCACACAATCCATTGGTGAAAAGGATAAAAACATCTTCACGTTTGCTACTTGTATGCTTCTTTATACAACCTTTGCAAATTGAGGGTTATAGGGAATAAGAGTACTTTCAAGATATAGTAGATTTATCAACTAACAAGTTCAACTTGATTGGAAAGGAGAAAGTTGGAAGCAATTTTCTAGAACAAATTTGAAGCAATTTCTTGGAACAATAATTTAGAATAGAGGAGCATATACAATGTGTTGAATAAGGGGTATGCAATTTTGGAATTCATAAAAGTTACCTTGTAGTTATTTGCATGTTCAAAATTTTTCATTTTGAATTTAAAATCTCTCAAATTAAAGAGTTAAATCTCTTCACTTGGATGATTTTAATTCCTTATAATTAAAGGCTTCTACCAAGCTTATAGAGTTAATCAAATTTCCTATAGAAAACCTCAACCTTTATAGGTGGATGCATGACTACTCTGCAAAGTTTTTATAAATTTTCTTAAAGTTTATAGAGTTTCATGCACTTTATAAAAAGGGTGTCATATGCTATGTGTACATTACCTTAAGACACTTAAAAAACTTCTTCTAGCAACTTATCCACTTTAGTTGTGTAAATTTTTGTGTTTTTGGATAAAAAGTTGGGTTTTCTAGGTTTTTATTCTAGTAGAAAATTGAATGATGAATCATGTTTAGACATTGTTATAAACTTATTACAACCCACCTTCTTAACTTCTTTGAGTGGTTGTATCTTTACATTTTGGTTGTGTAAAATAAATTTATTCATAACGTAGATAAATAATTAACATTATTCCCTTACAATATCTAGGGGGTTGAAGAATGCATTTAACTATCACATTGTTAAGAAAGTGAATATAAATGAGATGCATGTTTATAAGTGTAATTGTTCAAAGTATATTTTCATTATATTGATTTGTAAACCTTTCATGTCGATGCGAAGAAGGTAGATTTGTAATTTTTAAACATATAAAATTAATTGTTGCAAATATATTTTTAATAAAATAAAAAAGATGCAATAGAAAACACACAAATTAACACATATATCCCACAATGTTCATAAATTGCGAATCCATTTACCTTGAATTAGAATATAATTGTAATCCCTTAACCAAAACTACAAAACCATGGGATCAATCGCCATGCGCCACAAAATTGCTAAACGAGAAAACTATTTGTCAAAAATTACAAAAAATGAATGCAAATAAAACACCAATTTTTGTTTGTTTGTGGATTGCTACCCCCAAACCTCATGAGGGGCTTTGAAGAATATAA
>APFE030961423.1:187616-198109 GCA_000404065.3 Pinus taeda
AACTCCCCATAATAAGATTTGATATATTAAGGTGTTCATTTTAAAGATAACATTAAAAAAGAAAGAAATTTTAATGTCCACTAAGCTAAAGATAGCCTATGGGACATATTGTTTCTTCATTTGCTTTTTGTATTGGTCCCTTTTTCTGTGAAGCTTCAAAATAAATTCTCCCAGCTTCTCGACAAACCCCTCGCTAAATAGATTATCCCAAGAGCTAGCTGCTAGCATATCTGCATAACTTTCCCTATTGTCTTTGAAGGCCTCACATTCTAAAATGAAATGTTTTTCTGTTTCAACTTTTCTGGAAGAAAAAAAATGCATACTCTTTCCTCCCACAGTTCCTTTGGCCTTTTCCAGTGCCCTGTTTCACAACGGAGTTGAAGAGAATTAGTCCTTAACTGAGAAATAAGAATTTTGGCTCTCCAAGAGATATTGGTCTCTATGTATGTTTTTGGTTGATGACTATGAGTGGGATTAAACACTTCAATATAGTAATTTTTCTTTCTTTCTAGCTCCTTATCCCAAGTACACTTGTGGAAATTTTCCATAACAAATTTATCTCTTTGTTGTTTATGGGACACACATTCAAGCAAATACGCCATTTACTAAACCATTTTTTATTTTGCTACATCCAAGTTTTTTTGCTCTTGCACAATCTATCATTAAAGACAACCTTAGGCCATCTACCCTCTTCCATTTGCTCAATTTTTTTTAAATACCTTATGACTCGCACCATAGAAATTGCTTCAATAGGAGCAGTCCCTATTTCAATTAACAAGATATCATAAGGAACTGCACTTTTAATCTTAAATTTGTTTGTAATCAAATGCTTCTGAACTTTATAAATTTGTCTCCACTGCATGTCGGATGTACTGCTGGCCCATACTTCACTACCATAGAGAATCATCAGAATCACTAGAAGCCGAAAACGAGTATGAGTGGTTTTCCAGTCCCATAATTATGCATCTCTACACCTATTTTGAAAAGCATAAAATGCTTTCCAACCCCCCAAAGTTCTTTTCTTTCTACAACCATTCCAGCTCAGGTTTTTGTTGAAGTCAATTCTGAGGTATTTGTAATCTGCAACTTCTTCCAGAATGTTGCCGTCAAAGTAGAACTTATGCTGGTTATGATTTCTTTTCTTAGAGAAGACCACTACTTTTGTTTTGTTGATATTGACTTGCATCCCCACACTTCTACAAAAATGATTAAGGGATAGTAAGTGATCTTGCAAATCAGGAGCCGATTTAGCAATAAGAATAAGGTCATCTGCATACAAAATTATAGCAAACTTTCCCAAATAGATACCATCACCCCCTTGCGAATTTAACCACTCCCCAAACTTGTCGATATATAAACCAAAAAGGGTAGGAGACAGTGGGTAATCTTGCTTGACACCGATATTGCTTCTAAAACTTCCAGAAATTCCTGCTGAAGTTCTGATTTTAACTTTCACCTCTTCATACAGCCTATGCACATCTGCTCTCAAATGTTTAGGAACCCCAAGTTCCTCTATTCTATGCCAAAGCTTATCCCTAGGAACCGAGTCAAATACCTTTCTGAAATCAACAACGCAACAAAAGTCTTCTTCCTTTTTCTCCCAAACTTTTCAAAGATGTGCCTTAAAGTTATACAATGATCAACTATGGAATGTTTAGGTCTAAAACTTGCTTGCCCTTTATCATGCTTATCTCTTTCTTCTGCCCACTTGCTAATTTTTTTTTCTAGCATGATTCCAAATAGCTTTGCAAACAAAGGGTTTATCATGATGGTCCTATAATTGGAGGGATTATTAACGTCACCGCTCTTGAAAAGAGGTATTGCAAGACTAGTTGTCCAATCTGTGGGGAGCCCTTGTTGTATGACGTTGTTGAATATTTTTGTAATGTGAGGTGCAAGAATCTTTGAGCTCCATTTTAGATATTCTGCTTGGAGTTCACCTAAGTCTTTTGCTTTTCCAACACCCAAATTCTTGATACCCATCTCTACCTCTTGTATCGTGAAGAGTTCAGTATCAGTGTTGACCAAGGGGGAGGGTAAACCTTGGGAACCTGCTCATAGAGTTGTCTTGCATAGTCAAACCATTTAGACGCTGTAATATTATTTCCAATTTGTATCTTTTTCGGTTGGAGCTCCTTCCAAAATAATTTAGGATTGATTTTCCCAAGGAAGATTAGTTCTTCCCTCCTTGAAACCATGAAATTTGCCTTTTTCTTGGCTAATAACTACTTGTAAGCTTTGAGCTTTATGTTATCCTTGTTTGACTCTTTCCACATTCTCCTTGCCTTTTTTCATTCCTTGTCAAACCAAGCATTAAGTTACGAGAAATATGCAATAATTGTATTTAAACTCATTATTATTTGTAAATTTAATTTTCATATATATATATATATATATATAAAACATTGTTTATCCGTGACAAGAGCCATCAAGTCACAGACCAAATTCAGACATCTGTTTGAAATAGGAATAATTTTGACAATTGTTTCTAGACATAGAAATTGTAAGTTGATAGTTTGTTACAAATTTTAGTGTGAAAATGTCATGAAGAATTGTTTCTTGGATTTTATTTTTATTTTTTTGTGCGTGATTCACGGAAACCTTTGGTCAAGAGGTGGCACTACGTCCACTGGAAAAATCTGGGCTTGACGCTCCGCGGCCTACTACAAGCCTTGACCCCAGAGCTTTCGGGAATTGATCCTGTGACCTCCCATTTGGCGAGGCCCCGTCTTGACCAATTGGGCTAACCCTTGGGATTTAGAATTGTATCTTGGATTATAATCTTATTTGATTGAATTATAAGGTATACGTGTTTTTAAGATCTGTTCTAAAATTGTATATTTCATTCAAAGTATGAATCCTATGATATATAGGACTTTCAAAAAAATATTACCTTATGCTACTATATTATGAAATTATGCGTGCGCTACACTGATAATTAATGATTTATATGGTTTATAATTTTTTTATTTTATTTTATTTAATATTCATATAATTAGTATATTCTTAAATTCACAAGTGTAATTAGTGATTATATGTTCAAATTCTTAGTTTGAAATATATCTATGTTTGAAAACATCAATATTATTTTAGTTTGAATAAGAACAAAAACACTCCGTGCTTTCACTAAAAATTAAAAATGAAATTAGTTAACATTTTTCCATATTAAAAAAAGGGTAACATTACAAGACTTTACAAAAAGTCCCCCGTTAAAAGATACATATAATGTGCAATACGTTTTCATTGGCAAAAATAAAGAAATTGTTCAAACCCGATGGAAATTGGATTGCCAAGATACATAAATCCAAAGAGCTTTAATGATATAGTAAAATATTTATTTAATAAAAATGAAAAAATTTCTTTCTTGAGAAATCATGATAAATTTCTTCTGGAAAAATTTGAAGAATGAGAGAAGATATGAAAAGATAAAGAAACAACTCATTTGCAAAAAAAACTATAATTGGTTTAGTTGGATTTACATTTTTTTATGAGTTACAAATTTAGTTGGTGAATAACTTAGAAATCATTAGAGACTCATTTAATATGGAAAAGGTTAATATTGCTACTAAGGAAGTCTTACTATAAAAAGAACATTTAGAAATTAAGATGAATAAGCAATTCAATGACCAGACCACATCTATGGATTTAGTTGTGGTTGAAGGTCCTTTAACTATCATTAATGAAGTTGTATCTTATGAAAAGGATGTTGACACACGAATAACATACAAGTATCAAATATGAACATGAAAACACAAGTAAATCACAAAAAATTTAAGGTTAAGAAGATCAAATTATCAAAGTATCTTATCATCATCTAACTTACAAAAAATTGTAGCATGTAAAATCAATGTACTAATGTCCAATGTTATTTAACCAAAGTCATTGTTTTAATTACATATTAAAGCATCCAAGGAGTCAATACAACTATAAGTTAAAAACAAAGAAGCTCAAATAAAAAACCTTATCAACAAAAAGTTTAGAAAGAATACAAGTAAGATGGATTGAGATCTCTTACAAAAGACTCCGTTGAAGTTGTAGTTAGAGTTAGTCTTCATATTGTAAATTGATCATTGATATATTTATTATATTTAGACTTTTTAGACTTATATTTATTATATTTTTGTCAATGCATGCTTTTCATACTTATAGAGTAAAAAATAGTCAAAAAGAATTTATTTTGAGCCAAAATAAAATGTATTTGATTAAGGTCGCGTTTGGACATTTGTAAGAAAATGAAATTTGAATTTTATGTTTAGTCATAAGTCCACAAGTTGACCAAGTCGGCCTAGGGCTCCTAGAGACACCTATTCGACCTCCTGGATAGCTAGTTATAAGAGGACAATTCAACCTACTTGGGAGATCATACACACATCACAACAAGAAATACATATGAACCTAGCAAAGAAGAAGAAAAGGGCGAGTCAAAGAAGAGAGAAGAACAAAGTCGAAAGATAAGAAGAATATTCCAAGTTGACTGAATTTCGACCTTGGAGTAACTCACACGTGTGGATTGTAATTTTTGTGAAGAGGTTGATTTATTTTGAGGTAGTTATAGGCCAAAATTCGGCCCTAGTTACAAGTCTAAAATCTCTGAAGTTTGACTAGTTTGGGATGGGTTTGACTAGTGTTGTCTTTCAATTTGGAGATGAATTGGAGGAGGGCTTGGACTTGGTAGATTTTTGGTCTTGGTATTGGTCTTGGATGTCTCTTTTGATTTGATTCTATAAGAGAAGGATAGTTGGAATTTCTCCCTTGCAGGGTTTTTCCCTGGCTAGCAACCTAATATTGGTGTCTCTTGTATTTTGTGATCTTTATAAGATTGAACATTTATATATTTGCTTGATGAAGAAGTGATAAGAATAAATAATAACACATCTAATGTTCACATGTGATTATCAAGAAGATAAATTAGGTGTTAATCTCTACTACACTTGGTTTCTCAACAAAATTAACATTCAGAGATTTAGAAATCTTATTTCCTTATGTTCTCAACCTTCTCAGGTAGAATATTGTTACAAGAAAATATATCACTCTATGTAAAGAAGCCTTCTATGCTTATACTTCCTGAACATCATATTTTAAAGAGGAAGATTTGTAATACAACTAAATTATATTATAATAATTTCCATAATATTATAAACAAACATTTCTATAGTAATTACTGTAATTATATTTTATATTTATGTTGTAATATTGGTGCAACATCTCTTTTTCCAAAAGGTTTGATTTCTTTTAAGGAAATGACAAGAAATTTTGTATTAAAAAATAAGGATGTTAAAAATATCTAATAGGAAATATTCCTAGAAAATTTTAAGATTCAAGCAAAAACATGTAGTAACAACCCAAAATCTTGAAAAACTTTTATAAATTGCTTGATGAAAAAATTGATGTGCTTGAAGATTTTCCAGAAAACACCAAGAATCCATATAAATTTACAAAGCATTTTTATTTTAAGTTTTTCTTTGGCTGCATTTTCATCTTTCTTGGTGAATTCTTCATCTTTTTCTTAACTTGGGTCCAATCCCCTATTTCTACTGATTCAACATTGGTACCCATGCTTGGCGAAACCTGACTATTGGGATCCACCTTGCATTTAGAAGGAGGAACAACCTTTGTTTGGTCTGCCCACGATAACACTTTCCCTTTTTTGACAGAAGAGGGCACAAGCTCTACCTCATTTTTATCTTTGCCCAAATAGATGGAATCACGCACCAGAGATATATTCTTTAAGGGTGACCCTGTAGAAACAACTGGAGTTTTTACCTATTTCACATTATCCGATACTGCTTTGGGTATATGAGCCTTCATTGGGGTTTTAGATGAGCCATGAGAAACTTGAGATATTCCATCCAAAGATTTAAATATTTTTAAATCAGATTGAGTGTTGCCCAGATTGCGAGAAGGAGAGGAAGGGACCTCCAAGGAGATTTAGTAATGGTCAAAGGTGGCACAAAACCACCATTGTGACTTCTTAGAGGATTTTTCTTTTGATTTATCAACATTTGGATAGGACTTGAGGAATGTCTAGTCGAATAGCAGCCCGTGTAGTGAAAAGAAACATTTTCATAGACGAGGGGTTGAACCCAGGAGAAATCAGGACCAATAAGCTTAACCTCAACAGGTAATCCTTTACTAAAATCCATATCCACACATATGCGGGTTTGAGATAGATCCTAATGTCTTCACTCCAACAATGAAAACCGCCAATGGAATTACCAATAGAGGTTAAGGAAACAAGGTTCCACAAATGCAAAGGGAGGTCAGGGAGCCTTACCCAAACTGGATAAGTTGAAATAGAAGCTAATAGGGGGTCGAATGAGGGGAATCAAGGTTTGAAAGAAAACCAAACCCAATCCAAAAACCAAGCGTCAGATTCCAGAGTCTGCCTCCGACCCTCAACTTTATTGAAAACTATCATAAAGAAGCCTCTATCTAAGGGGTAAATGTTTATCTCAACCGAGATGCGGGGCTTCTAATGCTCGTTGATCCAGGAGTGGAGGTCCACAAGCTTTGGCCAGAGCCTAATGAACCTATAGATTAAACCCACCTCAAATAAAAACTCAACTTTACTGATAACTTCCTTACCCATAACGTTCCACCATAGGTGCCTTGCTGACAGGGATCATTTTGAAGATTGAAGGGAGACTGTTGTCTACTGCTTTGACTACATCACGAAAATAATTTAAAGAGCTTGCTGAGACCCTAGGACTAAAGAAGAAGGGGAAACACCAAAAGGGCATAAATCCTTGAAGACAACGAGTGAGTTAGAAACCATAGAGGTGAGAATGCTCAACCCTTCATTTGCAGCAACTGTGGAAAGGGTACAAGAAATGACCTCAACAAGAGGAATTTCAACAAAGCTGCTAGGATATTTTTTGTCATTTTGAACCAAGGGAAACCAAGGGAAGAGAGGGGGGGGCCTGATACAAAACCTAAGCATCGGAATCTCAAACAAAAAATCCGGTTAGGGTCGAATCCTAGTCGCCGCCGCACCAGGGCTCTACTCCCCATTTCTACTACAAAGTTGAGATGAATTAACAAGGGGAATGTTAATTAAAATCTAATACAAATACAACTCCCAATGGAGCATCATGTCACAATGAGACTTGAACATGGGAGGGGAGGTTATCAATTAACCCTCCTAATCACACGAGATACACTCAATTAACAAATTCTCAACAAGTCACCCATTCTAGTACTACTCTGGCCCAAGCATGTTTAACTACATAGTTCTCATGAAATTTGATGCATTAATATTGGTATGATACAAGTTTTTGATTTATTACTATGTCTTATATTTATTATTTTTTCCTACTTAATGCAAATTTGGGGGAAATTTGCGAGATACTTTCCTTCATTTTAAAGATGGTATATATGATAAACCAAACTCTTTTAAGCTCAAATCTAGTTCAATAGTTAACAATTGACTGTTTGAAAAATCAAATAACTCATAAAATGACATTTAAAACGAAGGAACAATTTATCACATTTTTCCTCTTTAACTACTCAAACTACACCACATTTACATTCTATAATAATAATAATAATAATAATAGTTATTTATATATTTTTATACCATATTTTTATAATAATATAGTAGATGTAAAATAATTATTTTGTGTGACATTTAATCTCTATCAAATTACTAATTAAAACCTTATAAGAAGTTGTGATTAGAGCATTTATGAATATTGATAAATTAGGTGAACCATTATTTCATTATCCATTCCAATCTAAACTCAATTTAATTAATTATATATAGGCCAGGGAAATGCTGGAAATTTTGGAAGCCAATGAACAGGAAAGAGACTGCAAACTTTCAAAGATCACACTTGCAAATCGATGTTTAAAGGAAGGTAATAGAATTTTAAACAGGCAGGTAACAATGTTACAAGATGCTTTAGAGTCAGGAAAACTATTGAGATTTTATGTTTAGAATAAGATAGGAAAAATCTCAGCTGATGACAACAATAGGAATTCAGTTCCTAGATTAGCTCCAGTTTGTTGGGAGGGATTTAATGCCTCCTATATTTGATGTGAGTGAGTTAATGAGGCTGTTAGATTCTCTATGCTATATAACAGGCAATCATTCGGATGTTGGCTAAGAGAGTGAGAGGTTTTTGTGAGGATTTCTTGATGTAATCTCCTGTTTAATTAATAAATTGCCGATGCCTATGTTGTGTGGACGTAGCCCAGATTGGTTGGGTGAACCACGTTAAACTCTTGTGTTTTATGTGCTAGATTTATTCTGCTGTGTGTTTATTTGTTTGCTGTGCATCTGGGATCAACAATTGGTATCAAATCTCAAGGTGGAGCGCGGAGTTGGTTTGGAGGTGGAGCGCGGAGTTGGTTTGGGTGCTGGAGCGCGGAGTTGGTTGCTGGAGCGCGAAGTTGGTTGCTGGAGCGCAGAGTTGGTTGCTGGAGGCGTTACTGCTGCGCAGAAGAGACTAGACCTGCATGCTGGTGCGTGAATGTTTGCTGCTGCATGAATCGTGTGCGGGCGTGGAGGCCTGTACATCTCTCGTGAATCGTTTTGCTACCGCGAAGACGTGTAACTTTCTTGCTTCGCGCATCACTTTTCCTCATAACTGCGTATCGATATGGATTCTTGGGATGCACAAGGATATTTGTTCTGCTTCTGCTTGTATTATTGAATAGAAGGCCGCGAAGACGCGGACGGAAATGATAAGAGTAAGAGGTGGCTTTATTAATACGTTTGGAATTGTTAATGTATTCAAGGACATACTATGGATGTCAAAGGGTGTTGTTCTTGTCTATCATTATCGAACAAGATACAACCAATATGTCTCCGA
Source organism: Pinus taeda (assembly GCA_000404065.3). Taxonomy (NCBI): domain Eukaryota; kingdom Viridiplantae; phylum Streptophyta; class Pinopsida; order Pinales; family Pinaceae; genus Pinus; species Pinus taeda. Next base: position 196,430 of record APFE030961423.1, read on the forward strand.
AGGTATTAGCGCACAAAAAATATGATGAATTGAAATAGGAAACGCATAAAAACATGTTATGAAATAGGGCGTGGTAGAAATTCAATTATTTCATTTCAATGCTGTTATATGATCGTTTGACGTAGTATTTCAAAATTTGTTGAGAAAACAAAGGAAATGATTTCTGTTAGAGTCCCACCATACGCTAAATTCAAATACAAATCCGTTGATTTAAAACTTGGACAGACAAAATGGAAGGGATGCAATTTTGCACGGGCATCTAAGTGCGCATGCATGTTGCAGCGTTTTTTAGCCAGAAGCAGGGAATTGTTTTTTTATTTTGGCGGTGGTTTTTTAAATGTTGATTTTGCTGGTGGGGATATACTGATGAGGTTGTTTATCTGCTGCCCTGAGGTATTATTTTATGCTGGCGCGGAGGTATTTTGAATTGTAATTCTGCACAGAAATAAGCCAGTTTTTTTGTTTTGGGGTTTTTATTGTAGTTCACACAGCAAAAAAATTTGTTTTGTGTGTAAAAACAAAGGCATAGGCATAAATTTTTTTGTGTGAAGTTCAAACGACAGATATTTTTTTTTAAAGGCATAGGAATTTTTTTTTTAATTGCTGGTATTTAAACGTTGGTTTTGGAGATTATTGTGTTTTTTGATACAAATGGCGAAAACTCAAAGTGCCTGGTTTGAAATTGAGAAATTTAATGGCAAGAATAATTTCGAGATCTGGAAGGTGAAGATGCATGATTTGCTTGTCCAACATGGCGTGGCAAAGGCGTTATTGGGCAAGTCCAAACAACCTTACAACATCACAGATAGTGAGTGGGCCGAGATGGATGAAAGAGAGATTAGTGCTATTCGACTGTGTCTAGCTGTTGATGTCCTGTATAATATTGTGTTGGAGACAACAACTGTTGGTTTGTGGACGAAACTGGAGAACTATACATGACCAAATCCTTAACCAATAGGATTCTCCTGAAGCGACAATTGTACGGTTTGCGAATGAAGGAAGGTACATCGATTGCTGATCATTTAAATGATTTTAATACTCTTCTTGTGAAATTACAAAGTATAGAAGTAAAAATACCATCCGAGGATAAAGCTATTACTTTATTGTGGTCGTTGCCCGAGTCATGGGATCATTTGGTTACTTCTATAAGTCTTAGTTCATCAGAAACTATTGAGTTTGATGATGTAGTTGCATCCTTATTATCATAAGAAACAAGGAGGAAGTCACATTCTGAAACCTCTACATCAGAAGCTATGATGGTTAGAGGTCTTTCGAAAGAAAGACACCCCAGGAAGCCGAGCAACTCACGTTCAAAGTTGAAAGGGAAGAAGAGTAAGCTAAAGTGTTGGTTTTGTGGCAAATCAAGGCATTTAAAGAAGGACTGCTGGAAGCGACAACAGCAAACTTCAAAAGCAGAGTCTTCGACAGAGAAGAAGGAGGAAAATACGACATATACAGATTCGACATCTGGTTCAGGTATGAGTGATGAAGTATTATCAATTAATGTGTCAAATCATGGTCAACATTGGTTGTTAGATTTCGGTGCATCAAACCACATCTGTATCCATAAAGAATGGTTTAAGGAATATAAATCAATTAATGATGGAGTTGTGTACATGGGTAATGATGTAACATGTAATATTGTTGGGATTGGAAGCATACAACTACAAATGTTTGATG
>APFE030961423.1:213676-234119 GCA_000404065.3 Pinus taeda
ATGCACAGGTAAGCTCAGGTAAGCACTCTTCATTGTTTAAATTTAATGTTAATAAGTTAATTAGATGTTGTTTTTGGGTTGTTACATCCCTATTCTCTGATATTTGCAGTGACCTATTGATTTGTTGTCTGTAAAATTGATGTTTGGCCAATTCAGAGAGAGGAATGGCTATTTTCAGCTTGTCAATTTCTGTTTCTAAGTTAAAAGGTTTTTCTATCTGATTCTTTACATTTTGGGCAGCAAGCTTCTCTTTTTCAGCTGAGCTTACTTTGACTTTCTCTTGGTTATGGGTACTGTTATAAGGTACATCCGATTTGTCATTATTTTCTGGAGGGTTATTCAAATCTTCTGTTGGAGAATGGGATGTGAATGAATGGTTTCTTGAAGGCTGTAAGTCTGATATATCCTCCATAGTGACTTCCTTTGGGTGGGTTTTATCAGAGGATTCTGTTGGGACAACTTTATCCCTTGATTTCTTAGGCTGTTTAGTATCTTTCAGCTTGGTAGTTTCAAGCACATCTATGGTTCTGCTTCTCAATTTGTACTGTTTATGAACCTCATAGACTGCTGCATCATAGCCTTCTCTAAAATCAAATGACTCTCCAGATTTGGTTTGAAATTGGTTGAATTCATGGGCCTCTTAGTCATCTTGAGTTAGGAAAACTTGTTGTTCGCTATCTAGGCCAATTAAGTTAATGTGAGGGTCCCCTGTCGGTTCACTTGAGGTTGAGGCCTCTGAATAATTCTCTTGAAATGGAGGTCTGATATTTTGATCAGGTCCAGTCCTTCCAGTAGTAGGGTTTTGGCCTTTTCTAAAGTTTGGGGTTCTTGTTGAGTTACTTGGTTGCCCTTCCCAGGATGATTTTCTTTCAATGGTATGTACCGTATCTCCCAATCTATCCATTCCTTTGATGATGGCATCTAATTTCTATTCGAATGTTGAAGGTTCTTCTTTGAATGTTGTTCTTCTTTCAGTTCTAGCCTGGTTTCGTTTGGCAATCAAGTTTGCCTCTACACTAACAGCTACATTCTACATGTCTGCTAAGCTAGGAGGGGCTCTTTCCCTTAGCTGATATGCCATATTTGAATCAAATCCATCAAGGAATTTGATCAAGGCTAAGTCAGGCGGGGGTCTAAGGTTTTGTGGGATGGCATTGTATACATTGTTAAATCTAGCACAATAGTCTTGGACAGTTTCTTGTGGACCCCTTTTTAAATTGTCATATTCAGTTAAAATATGTAAAGGGTCTTTCTTCTTTTCCCATCTGTGTAAGAAGACTTGATATAGGGCCTCGGGATTGCTATAGAGTTTGCAGTAAGTGACCTAAACTAGGTCCTTACATCACCAATTAGACTTTGAACAAAGATCTTCATCCTCACACCATCATCATCAATTTCATAGTTTTCAAAATAGTCTTGCATCTTCTTAGTGTGTTGTTGGGTTGTATAGGAACCAACACCATCAAAATAAGTGATCTTACTTTGATAATCCTGAGGCATAGCCCCTGGATTTGTAGGTAGTTGTAAAGGAGCATAACGATTTTTCATATTTACATGGATAAATGGGACAACAAGAAGAAATGGGACAGCTGGAAGAGTAGGGACGATGGTAGATATATGTGTAATAGATGGACGAGTGGAGAAGGTGCTTTGAGAAGTGGATGAAGAACTAGGAGAAGTAGGAGTAATGTGAGGACGAACTGAAGCTTTAGCAGGGGTTGGAATATAGCTTTGTTGAACTACTTTAGGACTTGAATTAGCAAAATCTTCTTGTTGCTCTTGTTTCCTAAGGATCTTAGGGATCAAATTGGGATTTTCAAAAACAGCTGGAGGATCTGGGTCAGGGTTTGACCTTGTGTAACGAGTTTTCTTCTTTGGAGCCAGTTTCTAGATTTGTTTTTGGTATTTTTCTGGGAATGTTTTACAATTACAGCTCTAAATAATACTTCATAGGAGATTCTTTTGGAAAATAGGAAGCTTGATATCTCCTTTGACTATGTTGAAACAGGGAAACTGATTTGTCCCCAGCGGAGTCGCCAATGATGTTATCACTCAGGTTGTTCCCTGCCTCCTAGAGGGAATACGGCCGAGGTAACCACTAACCAATCTTTTAGTTATAGGTCCTAGCCTACCAGCAACCAGAGAGGGCTCTCTCTTTGTAATTTAGTTTTGTTTGTTTGTATTTTAGGCTAGTTATATGACACAAGTTTTGTTTAATGTTTGGAAGGTGACATTCAGTAGAGCAAGGTAGAAAGTTGTGAGAAGTTCATGCCATTGGGTTGATGGAGTCTAAGTAAATAAACTTCTAAGTATGGTCTCTTTGGCAATAAGCAACTTACAGAGCAAGATAATTAAACACAGAACAATCTTTGAAGCTGAAATAAGATGGAATGGAGTCAAAGAATGAAAGGCAATCAAGAATCTTTCATTCTGTTAACAGGGAGAGATTGCTTAAACATTATCAGGGATCATTTAAGAATTCCTTGATAACACTTGAAATGGAAAAACCAGGGAGACAAGAGCAATTAAGAATTCTTGCCTATGCTAGTCTTGTAGAAAACATTTAAAATTGCAGGAATTGAACACAAAGTACAGTGAAGTAAATTCTGGGTTATTCTTCTTTCCTGTAACTTAGAACATGATACTTAGATGATAAGTAAAGACAAATACAGTAACATAAGAGCTAAGAAGACTTATTGATCCATGCATTAACATGAGAATTCTGTAATCTATTCTTTTGCCATCGATTCCACACTCAGTCAGTTCACCAACAAAGCATTCCAGCAATTTTATTTCTGAAGAGTTCTCAAAAATATACAGCACAAGTCCAGAATGATATTCACCATCCAACAATAATACATCTCTTTAACAAGTATATACAGGAGTTTACAAAAATATCCCATAGGGAAATATCTGGACATAAATGTATCCATCTACTCTGACATAATCAATAACTATTTGTGGAGAAATCGCGCAACATTAATTGAGGAATTAAAAGCTCTTTACTCGTTGTAGCAGGTGTCCTGTTTGCTGTTGACCCTTTACTCTAATAATCGATGGATGACCACTTTGCTGCTGTGTTGTCCTGGGCGTGCTGTCATTTTCCACCTGTGTAGTTTGTTTGAATGCCTTTTAGCGCTAATTTCCTCCACTGTTGATTTGAATTTTCTGGTAGATGAGCCATATAATGCAACTTGCATGTTACGCAAACAATGTACAGGAAGAGAATTAAAATTACTTCAGAATCCCAAGCAGGCTTTGCCACCATTCCTCTGTTGGTAGTTGATGCTTTCTTAATTTGAATAATATTTCATCAGCTTCAGTGTATGTGTAATAATTCGGCCAAACTGGAAAAAGGTGTGCTATCTCATGCTCTATGTAAAAAAAATCTTCCAGTTTATCATATAAACTCTGCCCTGTGGGAGGGAATGCTTCTTCTGTGCTGCTTGATGATGCTGTAATTTGATTTTGCACATAGGTACTCAATCTATTTGCATATTGTTCCTGTTTTAGCAGCCTTCCAGTGCTAGTGACCAGGCTGGGTAAACCTTTGGTTTGCAAATTCGAAAGCTTCTGTCTAAAGGCATTTACCTCTGTCTGCATTTCTTGGCATTTTATTTCTATAGTTTGGACAAAATTTCTCATGGTTAGCACCTTCTTGACTCTTACAGTAGTCTCTTTTCTGTTCTAGATGTCCAGTGCTGCCAGCTGGTCGCGAGTACGAGTATTCAAAAATTGAATCAATTGATTGGCTTGCTTAGGCTTATCTGCCAATAATGTTCTAGCCTTATGAGTTTCATACTGAGCTACAACCATCAATTCTATTTGGTCAAAAATGGTTTGTATTGTTGTCCATTGATCAGCAAGAGCTTGGTAAATTTTATTCCACAAAATTGTTTTTATCTCGGTCAGGGTTCTATGGAGAGTGAGGTCTTTCTCCAAGGCCTTTATCTTGTTTTCTAGGGCCTTTACTTCCCTGGGTTTCTCGGCAACTGTCATCTTTGATTTATCATAACTAGCCTCAATCTTGCTAGCTTTTCCTTGGTCTCCTTCATTTCTTCCATTTGTAATTCTAAAGCCTTAATCTCTTTCATCATGGCTTCCATGCTCAAGCTGGCCTCTTGCAATGCTGCTATTGTAGTTGCTGTTGAAGTTGAGGCACCTGCTGCTGAAGTTGAAGCTGTGGGAGGTGCTGTAATTATTGGAGCTATTTGGGATGGTTGAGGGGCCAATTCAGGCTGTTTCCCTTGTTGAGCCTCTTCCAATGCTTTCTCTGTGTCCAATAGCCTTTGGTTCATCCTCATAAGCAGGCTTACCACATCCTCTACTTCCTGTTGTTGCACCACTTCTGCAGTTTGAGGATGTATGGTAACTGGCAGCTTCATTTGTTTTCTCAGAGCTGCTATGTCTTCCTCCTTTTTTTTATTAAGGCCTGTGTGCCTTTGGGATCTTTGGGATCATGTCCCAACTCTATAATGATTTCTTCCAAGGATTTTATCTTATTATCCTTGGCCAATGATGAGGCTTTTTCCAGCTCTAACTGGGTAGAATTATTATATAAAGAGTTCTGCAATCTATGGGCCATTAGAGCCTTATCTGCTAATGTGGAATAAACCATTTCTCCAGCCTGCTTATGTAACTCAATCTGGTCTACTGGATGTATGTCTTTTGCCAAGACCTCCAGATTGGTTCTGATGTAGTCTACAGCTGACTGTGGCTATTGTGTAGTAGGTCTGAAGTGACTGAGAGTCATCTTCCCTTCTTGCATGTCATATGCTGCCATCAGTCTTTGTTGATTTGTTGGTGCCATTCTCATCAACTGATTGTAAAGCTGAAACCTTATTGGCTCGTTTCTAGCTTTGATCTCTGTGAATGCTCGTTTGATATCCGAGCCTTGCCTTGTCTGCTATTTGGAGGATTAAACCTCCCCACCTGGTTGTCTCTCTTGCTCCTGCTGAAAGGAGCTGGCCGATGTTTCCAAAACAGGAGGGATCTGCTGTTTAGAAGTCCCCTCACCCCTGATATTTCCTATGGTTTCTTCTGTAATTTCCTCCTCGACATAGGGGTTTAGCCTTTGTCTTTTTTCCCCTTGCTGATTTGTGGATGCCCCTGTGGGTGTGCCATCTGTTTTGTCTCTCTTTTTACCACTTTCCTCATTGTGAGGAGTTTGCAGCACAGGGATTTCAGGTGCCTTTGTTTGTGTTAAAGGGCTTTTTTCTTGACCCTTTTCCTGATTTGAGGATGGCTGCTCTTCCATTGTGCTTTGCTGTTCAGAATGCTCAATGTCCTTGCCTTTTCCTATAGGTAAAACGGTTTCTTTAGCTGGCTGTCGTGAAGATGTAGCAGTTGATGTGCTTGCTCCAATTAGTTGAGGCTGTGTGAAGGTGACCTGTGCAACATAATCCAGGTCAATTCTTTTCTCAATTTCTTTCATATCTTTCTCTAATTAATCCACTTCAGTAAGCTCTTCATCATCTAATGTGCCCTCTACCCATTCTTGTTGATTAGCATATTGTTCAATGTAGGGGATTGGCTGGTGCACATATCTTGAAAGCCTGTGTTTGATTCTTCTGAGGCTTATGAAATGTTCAAGGTCATATGGTGCCCAGTAGAAGCTTTGTTTTAACATGAGTTCTTGTCTCAGCATATTGTCTGCATCTTTCCATGCTTCTTCCCTTTTGTTGAAAAAAAAGGGACCCAATTGATGTCTAATTTTAAGCCGTGCCTTCTTGTTTTTCCCATGGAAATGAGTCAAGTCTGCATTACTGAACTGCCTGAAATATTCCAAGGAAAAAAGTCTCATGGGGACATATCTTGGAAGCTTATAGGGGGACAACTCACACCCATAAATTTTGATCACTATGTGGTGTTGGTAGAAGTACCAATCACTAATGTTGTAGCCCTTTGAAAGATGCAAGATTCTTTGCATTTCAGCAGTGAGACTGGTAGGAGGAGTCACCATTAATAGGAAAGTAGCTGGGTAGATGAACAGGTCAATAAACTCACAATATGTGTATGGAGAATAGTGGACTTCATGGAAAACTGAGGTCCAATAGATGACAGATCTCCTCTCTCCTTTTGAGTCTAATCTCCTGAGAGGAACCTTGAAACTATCTGGGTGATAGTACAACAACAGATGGTAAATGTAGGAGGTGTATTTAAACACTCTTTCTCTCTCCATCATCATGAATTGTTCATGTATTTTGTTTGCTATGAAGGTGGCATAGTCATACATGATAGCAGGGGGCTGCCCTGGAGTGAATATGGTTAAGAGTAGAAATATAGTCTCATCCACAAATTCTCCTGTTTTGCATCCTAGAATGTAAGAAACCATATCTACCATGAGCTTGCCTGTTTCATTAAATGAGGCCTGATGATAGGGAGGAGGATGATCGTACTGGCACTGTGGATCCATAAACAGCTGACTAACTCTTGATATTTCTGCCCTAGAGAGCTTTGCACCCTGATCAAGCAAGAGTTTCATTGTAAGGTGAACCAGAGGCTGAGGAGGCTCAAAGTTCAGCATTTCATTTATGGATTGAGGAGTGATATAGAACAGCACAGACCCATCTGGACTGAGAATTGCTCTTAGAGTGGGGTCATAGTTTGCATGACATAGATGAATGAAATCAGGCAACACATTGACTGATGGGAGGTAATAGATGGGCATACTGGATTGCCAAATTCCTAGAATATCAGTGTTATTTCTATGATTATTTCTGAATTGGCACACAGTTTTGAGGTGAGAATTAAGGCCCATCATATCCTTGATCTGGAAGTCTCTATCTGCCAAAGGTAGCCACTCTAAATCCATGTGTGGATCATTCAAAGGAGTAATGTTCAGGGCTACTGGAGTCTCCATGTCTTGTACTGCTTGTATTAATTGGAATATAAGTGTAAACAACAACAGGAAGTAGAACTTAGGCTCTGAGGCTATTGTCAAGAGTATGAAAACTGATTTTTTATTTCAAACCAACCTTAGCGTATAGAGTTTATGGTAAAACAACAAATTTGCAGCACTTTGACTGAGTTTTTTACATAAATTTGTTGAATTGCAGGCTCTTGTGGACAGAATGCCGAGAGAATGGAATTGAATTTTGCCCAAAGGGTACAAGTTTTCAGAGGGAAAAGGAAGCTGAGGATTCCCCTTTAGGAAACATGTTACAATCAATGGAAACAAGGTGCTGGAGTATTTTAACTCAATAATTGAGCAATTTCTATAGTCTCTGTGGGCGTATGTGGATGCACAGTGTGTTGGAATGGCACGTTTGCAAAGGGAATGAGTTCCAATTTGCAGGTTTGTGGTGAATTAGTACCTCAAATGGTGTATGCAAGTCAGTGAGAAATTTGTAGGAGCGCCGTTGCAAGAAAATTATAGGTTCTTTTGGCAATTAAATGGAGAAGTATAAAAAACAGGGCTTTGAGTCAGAAATTGGGTAAATACCTACTTTTGAGGCTGGTGAGGGTACTTAACAGGTACAGGTTGATCTATGGAGTCGGGCTGCAAAGCCGAATTGCAGGTTGATGGACTGTAGACGTTCTCGAGGTGATTTGGTCGTAAGGTGCATGCACGTTCTCCGTAAGCGCGGCAAATAAAAATATAAGAAAATAGTCGTTTTCACGACTTTTTAACAAATTTTGGATTTTTGGCACTTTCCGTGGATGACGTCATCATGACGTCCTTTTTGTCGTGTAGTGGGTACGACAGATGACGTGGAGGCTGACGTATGTGATGACGTGGAGGCTGACATATGTGATGACGTGGCATTGACACGGTGGCGGGGTGGTGACATCAGTGGATGACATGGCGCAGGTACATGGCAGTGGTAGGCGACGTGGACGCAACGTCATGTGGTGACGTAGGCAACAGGGGAGGGCGGTAAGTAGTTTCCATCGGACCGCCTTTGGTACGGGAGCGGTAATTGTCAGAGACGGCCCGATGCAATAGGAGGGGGACAAGTGTCCCATTGTATGACGGTGAAACCGTTGACCATCGGGTGGTAAAATACCGCTACAAAAGGGGTGCCCGATATCGATGAAGACCGTTGAATCTGTGGAAGGCGGTCCAACGGCGGACAGGAGGGAGATGTGACCAGAGTTTAGCAGAAAAGCGCGTACAATAAACTTCAATTTTTGCATAGTTTGGGGCGGATTTAGACCTTAGTTTATAGATTTATATGCGCTTGGGGTCATGGTTATTCATTAATCAAATATCAATGAAACCCAAAATAAAATAAAGCGCGGGGTTAATGTGGTATAGTTGGTGTGCGGGGGGTTTGATATGGTTATTTATTTAACCGGGTGTTAAATAAATCCCAAGGGTTAATGAACACGGATGGGTTAACATAGAGTCCCAAATGGACCTAATGTTTCCCAAACTTATATTATTTGGCTAAGTTGCCATTTGGAGGGGATATTTAGATTTTTTGGGTTTTAATATAGTTTTTGTAGAATAGGGGTGGGGAAATGATTTAGGGAGCTAGATAATAGGGTTAGATGTTAATATGACTTTTATGAAATGAGAATGAATGGACAAATGTTAAAGAGATGAAGGAGTATGGAATGACCATTTTACACAAGAAATGTGGCTTCTTTTCACTAAGTCAACTCAGATGTCAACTTGGTATTTAATAAAAATGGAGTGAAACTGAACTTTTTTGGGAAAATCCCAAGGTCCTTGGGGGAATGTTAGTAAGTGATATTTGGGGGAATAAAGGGGAATTAGTCATGCTTCCACTGTTGTACCACCAAACAACTTCCATGGTGTCAATGCCATAAATGAGATGAGTCCTTCTTGACAAGACCACAAGCGATTACCAACTTGCTTCTGCAACCTCAAACTGCCTACCCAGCCTAATACACCTAACATTTTTTCTTCCTTTGGATTGGGTGCACTTGAACTGGCAAACCCTGATTGTCCTCTTTTTATTTTGATTGTCCTGCTATCTAAATGTACCCTTATCTCTTCCAAGGGCCTAGATTAAGAAGTTGGGCTCCTTAAATTCTCTACCTAGCTACTCATCTGCCAAGCTTGAACTGTTTGGGCAGATATGCACTCTATTATACAACAACAAATTTAAACATGGCATGGTCTAGTTTGAACTGTTGGGCCATCCATCAAATGTGACAAGAAGCAGTACCTCCACATGGTGAATTTACAAATAAGATAGTAGTGACATTTTGATTGGCCACTTTCCTGGTCTTTGGTTTGGGGTTCATTTTCACTATTTTTTCTGACCAATTGATATTATTGCCCTTTGATTATTCTTTTAAGGCATACCCTCTTTTAATTTTTTAATTTTCTTTGTCTGTATACAAAATATGGAACCTTTGCAGCATGCAGGGATGAACATATTTAGCACTTCCACTGTCAATCATGAAAAATGAAACCTATTGGTATAGGAATTTAACAGTATTGATTCGGAATTTCGCTTGCAATATTCATTTATGCGATGGGATTCTCTTTCAGTTCAGAATGATTTTGAAATTTCTTTGAAACATGCATCTTCAGATATCAAATTTGAAGAAACAAATTGTCACGATTTTGAATCTTTGGAATACCCTATTGAGGAGAACCAAGGTCAATTTGAATTTTGCATTGTTATGCTTTTCTTTGATCATTATGATTATGAAGATAATCTCATGGAGCATAATATGAATGTTGATCCATTGTTCTTACCAACTCAATCTGATTTAGTTACAACTGTCGACTCTTCTCCTAAGTCTTTTCACCTTTCTTCACCTCTAATGTATTATTGATTATACTCGGATATGTCTGATACGTTTGTTAGACCAACAATTTTTTCTTAATTATTTAGATCCTTGTTTCGCTAGTCGTGATTGTAATCAGGTGTATGATGGTGTGTTCCTACAATCAGAGGATTAAAAGATCAAATCTACTATTCATGATCTATTCAATTGTAACTATTTAATATATCAGGAGGAAGATGTTAGAATTCTAAATGATCAAGGGAGTTTTCTGATTGATCTATCTCAATTTTCATCCATCAATAATATGATATGTTTAATCTTGATTCTGATCAAATTAGTGACATTACTAGTGTTTTCATTGATACATCTGATGACAATGGCGTACATTTACTTGTTGATTTTTCTAAGCCACCCAAATTCAATGATCCATCATCATAAAGTTCAAAGACCTATCAGGAAGTTGAGGCACTTCAGCCCATGCTGATGGTTATGTCAAGTTCTTGCAATCCCATTGTATGACGATTTAATGGTATGCTAAATCCCTTGTCATTTTGATATATCAACCTGATGCAGGAGCATCCGGACACCTCAATGAAAAAAAAATTAGAATAAGAAGACATGTGGATGACCACATGGACAGCCAGGGCAACCTTGAGCAAGATTCGGTTAATAAACTAATTTTAGTTAAAAAATCAGTTAAAACTGAATGTATCTGAATATATGTATAACAAGAACTTAAAAATTCAGGAGTGGAAAAAAAGGAAAAAGAGAGAGGAAAGAAACCCGTGCGTATGAGAGAGGCAAAAATGTAGTTGCCCGAGAAATCTGGATTAAGGCTGAAATGCCTTAAAACTGTAAACTGAGTTTGTAAATAATAGAAATTGTATCGATTCTGTTTGAAAGGGAAATACACAGTCTTTGACCGCATAGTAGTGAGGAGTTATATCAATGGAACGGGTTATGTTTGACATTCAAATTAACAAATTCAATGATGATTTATGTTAAAAGCGCAGGGTAACAGTACCTGGTTATGAATTCATGTTGTAGAAGTTTTTATATTAATTTGAATCGATGAATTGGTGAGCGCAGAGAGTTTTATTGTTTAACAACATATATAGATAAGACTCTGCATTATTAATTGTGTAGGCAGCGTATTCTATAATTATTGTTTTGAGTGCGATTCTCCAATGTCTGGTTCGAGCGCCGAGCTATATGCGTTGAATTACTTTATAATTTTTGTTGAATACAGAGATGCGTTGTGATGATTGCATGTATCGATTTGACACCGATTCTGTCTCAGCATAATAATGAAGGTTGTTCGCTGGTCCGGGAACGAGTCTCTGTGTTTTCTTTATTATTATTTTTTGTTCGAATTGTTGCCGTTTTGTGAAGTCCGCCAATGTTGTGGAAAATATCTACAGCCAGCGAGCGGGACCTCTGAATCTGCCCGTGTGACGCACTATGGAGAGCCCAGAGTCACCCCGTGATCGGGATATATATTGCAAAGATGAAGATTGGGAGGTTTTGGAACGCCGAAGGCATCGATTAGGCAGATCCAGGAGGTGGAGCACTCCAGACGAGTCTGAGGAGTGGCAATCGGGAACTAGGAGGAAGAGTAGTTCAGAGCGGGGAAGTGGCAAAAAGAAAACGACCAGTTCAGGCAAGGCAGGAAGCCGCGACGACGATGACTATGATGACAAGGGTGTACTTGGCCCAAGGTCTACCAGAGAATTTCGGGATGTTCAGGTTACTAGAGACCAGGGTTTCGAGAAATTTGACTCGGAGATGAAGAGTAGCATCGTTGATAAGCTTCTTGGGCCCATAACCCACAGGCCTGAGAAATGATTTCTAAAAAAATATTGAAAACGAAGAGACCCAGAATTCGTTTTCATCAAGGGGGTCTCCTTGTTTTCATCAAAGTGGTATCAGAGGCAGAAAAGATTTCCTGCGGAGAGGAGTTTTTTCATTCGAAGAAAGAAGAGGTACGAAGAAAGAAGAGGTACATTTTATTGAAGATTTGTAAGCTTGTAGTTTTTTTTAATTTATTTTGTGAAGGTGAGAAGATTGCAGCAAACCTGGAGCAGGAGTGCTCAATTGGTTCGAGAGGAGAGAACGTGGAGATGCCAAGAGGACTAAGCTCAATAGAGAAGCTTGGTAGGGCATCTGGTAGCAGGGAGGACTTGCTATGGCAGAGGTTTGGTTGCAACTCACAGAAGGCAGTTCCACTGAAGAAGTGAAACCGTGGGTAGAATTGCTAATGACAAGAAAACCCATATGACCAGGAGGTCATAATTTTTGTACCTCGGGAGCATATGACCAGGAGGTCATAATTTTTGTATCTCGGGAGTCTGATGCAGGAGCATCCAGACACCTCAATGAAAAAAAAATTAGAAGAAGAAGACATGTGGATGACCACATGGACAACCAGGGCAACCTTGAGCAAGATTCGGTTAATAAACTAATTTTAGTTAAAAAATCAGTTAAAACTGAATGTATCTGAATATATGTATAACAAGAACTTAAAAATTCAGGAGTGGAAAAAAAGGAAAAAGAGAGAGGAAAGAAACCCGTGCGTATGAGAGAGGCAAAAATGTAGTTGCCCGAGAAATCCGGATTAAGGCTGAAATGCCTTAAAACTGTAAACTGAGTTTGTAAATAATAGAAATTGTATCGATTCTGTTTGAAAGGGAAATACACAGTCTTTGACCGCATAGTAGTGAGGAGTTAAATCAATGGAACGGGTTATGTTTGACATTCAAATTAACAAATTCAATGATGATTTATGTTAAAAGCGCAGGGCAACAGTACCTGGTTATGAATTCATGTTGTAGAAGTTTTTATATTAATTTGAATCGATGAATTGGTGAGCGCAGAGAGTTTTATTGTTTAACAACATATATAGATAAGACTCTGCATTATTAATTGTGTAGGCAACGTATTCTATAATTATTGTTTTGAGTGCGATTCTCCAATGTCTGGTTCGAGCACCGAGCTATATGGGTTGAATTACTTTATAATTTTTGTTGAATACAGAGATGCGTTGTGATGATTGCATGTATCGATTTGACACCGATTCTGTCTCAGCATAATAATGAAGGTTGTTCGCTGGTCCAGGAACGAGTCTCTGTGTTTTCTTTATTATTATTTTTTTTTCGAATTGTTTCCGTTTTGTGAAGTCCGCCAATGTTGTGGAAAATATCTACAGCCAGTGAGCGGGACCTCTGAATCTTCCCGTGTGACGCACTATGGAGAGCCTAGAGTCACCCCGTGATCGGGATAGATATTGCGAAGATGAAGATTGGGAGGTTTCGGAACGCCGAAGCCATCGGTTAGGCAGATCCAGGAGGTGGAGCACTCCAGACGAGTCTGAGGAGTGGCAATCAGGAACTAGGAGGAAGAGTAGTTCAGAACGGGGAAGTGGCAAAAAGAAAACGACCAGTTCAGGCAAGGCAGGAAGCCGCAACGACGATGACTATGATGACAAGGGTATACTTGGCCCAAGGTCTACCAGAGAAGTTCGGGATGTTCAAGTTACTAGAGACGAGGGTTTCGAGAAATTTGACTCTGAGATGAAGAGTAGCATCGCTGATAAGCTTCTTGGGCCCATAACCCACAGGCCTGAGAAATGATTTCTAAAAAAATATTGAAAACAAAGAGACCCAGAATTCGTTTTCATCAAGGGGGTCTCCTTGTTTTCATCACAACCTGAGGGTTTTGTAAACTTAGAATCAAACCAAAATATATGGGACCTCAGATGAAATTGTTGTAGAAAGTTTGTTTAGGATGGAAAGAGAGAAAGGAAATACATATTACAAATATAAGTAAATAAAATTGCAAAAGAAATCTCATGTAAGAAAACTAAATTGAATTCTAAAGCTGGAATGCATGAATTAATGCCATGGCCTTTCTAAACTATTCAAAAGCAAAATAATGTATGAACAACTATAAGAAACAAGTTATGATAATCTAGAAAGTAGTAAATTAATCCAGAAAGTAGTAAATAGCAACTAGGGATTTAGTTGTCAAGCAAGTAAACTAAGATAACTAGTAAGCAAGCAATTTAATGGCAATCAAATCAAATGTAAGAAAGTAAATCAAACTTGTAAAAAGAAAATCACACTTATAGAAATTATAGCACACTTGCATGAAAGGAAATAACAGAAATCAAACTGTGTTACAATTGTATGCATATTATGGTTGATGGGGATCCTTCCATTCCTCAATGAGCACACAAGAACTATCACATCTTAAGAATCAAACAACACTCATAACTCATGATTTGGAGAAAACTATATTATTCATGTTGAATGAAAAATCATAAATCTGATGCTAATGAATAAAATGACAAATATTAACTTCTTTTGAAGGATGCTCCTATTTATACATGAATTATGGATATCTACTCAATAAATGTAGATCCCTTAAATATATACTAGATCCATACTTGTCTCAACTTATCCCTAAATACTAGATACAAATCTCATGACTCATAAAGATCTCCATGATATTTCTCCTTGGAATATGGTCCACCTCTTGAGTTGAAATTCGAATTTGATCTTGGGAGGCCACATAAGGGTGCCTTAGAAGCTTCCAAATGATATACACATGTCACAAAATTCATCTCTCTCTCTCTCTCTCTCTCTCTCTCTATATATATATATATATATATATATGAAACCATGTTAATTTCCTAGTTTTTAATCATAAATTCACTTTAAATACATAAAATAAATAACTTTGGAAAACAAGGATCATAACCCATATAATCATGAAGATGGTTACTTAATGTAGGGTTTTAGGCTAGATAGTTACGAAATGAGGGCTAAATGGTTTATGAAAGGATGGAAATATGGATGAATATGGAAGACAATTTTGAGACTCAACATACCCCCCAACTGAAGTTGTTGCATGTCCTCATGCAACTATTGCATTGATTCATTTATCCAAAAGTTGAACTTTTTTTTTTAAATGCTTTGCTTGTTTATGAACTATTGCTTGTATGGATTCTCTACAAACTTTGCGTCATCATTTTTTCTCTTGCAAAGTGTAATAAATTTTATTTCAAAATATATTTTTGATGGTTATTTCTTGTGTGACAACTGAAATTTTGAACATTGGTTCTTGTGTAACAATGATTTTTATTTTTTTTTGCATCAAAATTCATGAAAACATTGAGAATTTTATTTTCAAGTCCTATAATGACTATCAATGAATTGATAATTTGCAAAGAATATAATCTTTTGGAATCATATTGCAACAATAGTTGATTGGAAAGAATATGCGAGTTGGAATGAAATGAAAATGTGTGATGGCGTATGAAATGTGAATATGAATTGATGTCCCTTCCCCCCAACTAAATATATTTTTCAGTTTATGAAAATATGAGAAAGGGAGTGTAAATGAGGAATTTTCCAAAATTACAATTTTAGCATTTTAAGGAATTGCATGACTAAAAACTAGAAAACAAAATACCTTCACTTAGCTTCAATTTACATGAGTTGTGGATGTTGTAGAGTGTGGATGCTGATGTTGTTAGATCATGGAGTATGTGAATAAAGGAATTTGGATATGCTTATGTGTTCTCTTTGTTGATGACAAGGTTTGAATCTTTATTGCTATTATGAAAAATTGATCTGCTACAAACTGCTGAAATGATGTAGTCTTCAATCGTTACAAAACCGATAGTATAATTCTAGTCATGCGAATAAATGTGTTGATGTCGAGCATGAAGAGAATTCATTGTATTACCGACCATTGATAAATGTTGTTAATCAATGCGAGACAACTCACCATTAATGTCAAAGAGTGCCAAGGTACCTAAGTACATCTTGCGAAGGGTGAATAGATGAGCTGATGTCGAGCCTCTTGCAAGATCTAACGATCAAGGGACATTGGTGTATTCCCATGATTGTTGGCGAGAGAGCCTGTCATTAAGGCATACAAGACTCAAGGTAATACTAAGGACTCTAGCCTTGAACCTAGATAATGTGTTGATGTTTATAGGCCAATACTTGTTAGAAGAGAGGCCTTTAGGAATCCTCCATCATCTAATGAAAGGATGAAACAATGATTTTGAAGAACTATGTATGAAAAAGTTTTGCAGTGGATCAAGGATTATTTGAAAAATGGAAAGAAAATGTAATGAATCAACTTTGTAAAGGAGCTGGATGTTTTATTGTTGGGTTACAGGTTAGTGAAAGAGAGGTAGGAAAGTATAATGACTATGAAGGAAAATAAATAGTGGATCAAGGTTTTATTTGAAAACATGAAAAAGAAAATGGAATGAAAATTTTATTGACTGAAGAAGTGGGAATGCAATGAAGGTTTTATTTACTGAAAAAGGAGGAATATAATGGTGAGATTGGCATTTGAAAGATTTCAAGTGATGAATTTGATCTGACATCATGATGTCATGCATTAATGTTTCATCTTCGTTGCTGATATGATCATTTTCTTTGGAGAGAAATGTGGTCCTTGAGAGACATTGTTTGTTTGTGTCCTGTTTATCTTCCCTCAACCTGCAAAAACTTAGTACTTTTTATGCAATGAAGTGTAAGAATATCAAATGAGAGAGGTGATCAATCTCTTTATTAATGACATTTACACAAAAAATTGAGAATTGGTACTAATAAAATAAATTCACGAAAAAAAACCAAATGAATTTTTACCTGTATCGAAACTAGTGCCTCAAGTTACCTGTTGTGTCTTGTTAGAAATTTATTCATTATTTTTCTATTTCAAACTCTGATGATAGATTTCTCATTGTGTAGATCTCATCGAGATCTTTCCAAGAACTCTTTAATCGTCAAAATCTGATGGCCACCATCGTTTGTTTTATTGCAATTTTCCTGCCAAGGGTTAATAAATTGGTGGCTCTTACTGCACCACAAAATTGCAAATTTATCCTAAAAATCACAAAAACTTGTTTTTATTTGTTAGTCCTATTCTATTGAAAAAGAAATGACACGTTCTCTTAAGTATAAGAGAATTTCCAATGCATCCATTTGCGTAACAAGATCATGAGTAAACTCATATTCATGTTTAAAATATACTCTTTGATATGTATCGGTATATGAGAGACCAATTGCCTTTATTTGAATAATGTCAGAAGACACTGAAGAATGGAATCCTGAGATCTGATAACTATCTCAAGCCAAGATTCAATGTAATCTTGTCTTCCTTGGTTTTCTAATATCATGCTATGCAAGTCTTTAGAGATGTGATCTTCATTCATAGAATTGGGTGATAGACTTGCATGACACTCAGCTTTCAACAACTTCTCTTCTTTAACATGCATCCATGATTCTTGGAAGTTACCTGAATATTTTTCCTCTTCTGATTGTTGTTCTTCAATGGCAATTGGTGCTTTATTTTGCAGTACCTCACCATTATGAGTGGATTGAGGTGTTTTATTGTTGGGGATTCCAAATGGTTGCGCAGATAATGGAGTGGAAATGGATCTTTGGGGTACTTGTGGGGATGGTAATGATTGAATTAAGGTCAATTGAGCATGAAATGGATGTTGTGATGGAGGTGAATATTATGAATAACATTGAGTTTGGAATTGAGCTTGGCATTGATGATAGTGAGGAAAATATTGAGGATACAATGGATTTCTTCTGTAAGGCCCTTGCCAACCTTGTTTCCAAGATTGGTTTTGAGGTTGGGATTGATATGGCCAAGGTTGCCAAGGCAAGGGCATTTTACAATTACTTTGAGATTGTTGTGCAGAACCTTGAAATTTAGAAGTAAGATCTTGCATCATACCAGGTTGATGAGGTTTTCATGATCATTTTGGAGCCCCATAACAAGATTGTTCCAACATTTGATTTTCTCCTTGGTAAAATACCTTTAACCCAGGTAATTATGGAAAATATTTAGTATCATGTGATCATGCAAAAATTTCATACATTTTAATGTTATCAAGTGGAGATTCATGCAAAGCATCTTTCTTTATTCATTTAGGGGAAAACATAAATGAAGCAACATTCTCAACAATTCGTTTTTTTCCATTCTTAGCATATCAATTTGTTCTTTTAAATTACCAAAAATGTCTAGCAAATTGTTAAGTTCAATTTGACTTACCAATACTGATGTTGACTTACTTACTTTTTCCATAACAGAATCCTGAAGGGATCTTGCATACTTCGCTTTTCCTCTTGATATGTTCTTACACAATTCACAAATCTCTTGAAATGGCAATTGATAAAAGTCTCCTTTTCCCACCAGGTTAAGAAGATCAATCCATTCATCCTTTATAGCATTTAGTAGGAGAGTTTTTAATATGTATGACCCTAAATGATGCATTTCATCTCTTTTTACATGATATGTAAATCTCTCCACTAAATCTTCTAAGCTTTCATCATCTTTTTGGTTCATCTTAAAGACTTGATTTCTAAGGTCATGGTTTATACAATAATATTTGTATTTTTCCAAAAATACTCTTTTCATATCATCCCATGTCCTTATAGAATTTTTTCCTAATTCATGAACCATTTAAGAGCTCTATCCTTCAATGTTTCTGGAAAAGAATTCAACTTTTGAATGTGTAATAAGTAGCCATAAGATCTACAAATTATTTCAAATTCAAATAGAAAAGTTTATGGGTCTTCTGATCTCATACCATTGAATATAGGGAGTATAGATGGAGATATGTTCTTCATATGAACATTGATATCAGTTTCTTGAATGGGAAATCCAAAAGGATCTTCTTAATCTTCGCCACCTCCATCCATTTCTTCTACCTGCAAAACTAGGAATTCATGATATGGGTGGTTTTTTTATGTTTCTTTTTTAGTGAATGGGGGTTTTGTTTTATGAATGTTTTATCTTTTCTAATTTTTGTCTAAATGCAAATAACCCTAATGAAAATGCTTTCTAAACAATCTTTCTAACTAGTTGCATCTAAGTATGCTTCCCTGGCAACGATGCCAAAAATGTAGGGCGATTTAATGTTATGCTAAATCCCTTGTCATTTTAATATGTCAACTCGGGGGGTTTCATAAGCTTAGAAGCAAACCAAAATATATGGGACCTCATATGAAACTATTGTAGAAAGTTTGTTTAGGATGGAAAGAGAGAAAATAAATAAATATTATAAATATAACTAAAGAAAACTGCAAAAGAAATTTCTTGCAAGAAAACTAAATTGAATTCTAAAGCTGGAATGAATGAATTAATGCCACGGCCTTTCTAAACTATTCAAAAGAAAACTAATCTATGAACAAGTATAAGAAGCAAACTATGATAATCTAGAAAGCAATAAATTAATCCAGAAAGTGGTAAATAGCAACTAGCGATTTAGTTGTCAAGCAAGCAAACTAAGATATCTAGTAAGCAAGCAATTTAATGACAATCAAATCAAATGTAAGAAAGTAAATCAAACTTGTAGAAATAAAATCACACTTATATAAACTAAAGCACACTTGCATGAAACTAAATAACATAAATCAAACTATATTACAATTGTATGCAGATTGTGGTTGATGGGGATCCTTCCATTCCTCAATGAGCACACAAGAACAACTATCACATATTAAGAATCAAACAACACTCATATCTCATGATTTAGAGAAAGTTATATTATTCATGTTGAATGAACAATCATAAATTTGATGTTAATGAATAAAATGACAACTATTAACTTCCTTTGAAGGATGTGCCTCCTATTTATACATGAATTAGGGATATGTACTCAATAAATGTAGATCCCTTTGTTAGGAAATTATATATTACAGAGCAATGGAACACAAAATATTTCATAAATATAAACATAGAAAATGCATAAAACCAGAGAGACATAGATATACATGGTTCACCCAGTTTTGGCTACGTCCATCCTGAACAGCCAGTCCTTCCTTTCTATTATTCAGCAAAATGAATAGACACAAGCTACAGTAGATCCGCTGTAATATCCTTTGTTTTCTCTCACAGTCTCACCTCTATGTTTCTCGCTCGGAGAATACACATCTATTACACAGCCTCAATACAATGCCCTCATACAAAGAGAGGGGTTGCCTTCTAGCGCAAAAAACCCTAAACTAAACATAAGTTCTACCGTCAGATCATCCGCTTAATGAACGACCTAGATTGACTAGAAATTACTATACTTTTACAAGGCAATTTTACATCTGTTTTTAGCTTCGGGGGTGCTACCCCTGAAACCCCCGCCAAGGGACCGCTGGCCCCAGACCCCCCAGCGGGGGGGGGATTGGTCCCCATGAACCCCCGCAGGGGGGACAAGTCCCCCCGCATAGAGGGGTGTACAAACTTCCTCAGGTATACATCCAGCTGAAACAAAGACCTCTAAATAATCATGCTTCACACCCAACAATCTCCCACTTGGAGAATGATTGTAGCAACTCCACTGCTAATTCGTTTTCTAGAAAATGACTCCTCTTTGGACCTGGTTGTTTCTCATCTTCATTGTCATCCTTGAAGACCAATTGAAATTGAGCATATTCTTAGTTTCTCCTTGGTTACAACTTTTGTTAGCATATCTGCAGGATTCTGGCTAGTGTGTATCTTTTCCAGCTTCAACTCTCCATCTTCCAACACTGATCTTATGAAATGGTACTTGAGCTGTATGTGTTTAGTCCTGGAATGAAATGCTGAGTTTTTTGCAAGATGAATGGCACTTTGGCTATCATTGTATAACGTGCCCATATCATGCTCCTTACCCAATTCACCCATAAAACTTTGTAACCAAATCATTTCTTTACTAGCCTCTGTA
>APFE030961423.1:238799-249233 GCA_000404065.3 Pinus taeda
AGAAATATATACACAGAAAACGCACAAAACAAGAGAGACACAGATATACGTGGTTCACCCAGTTTGGGCTACGTCCACCTCGAACAGCCAGTCCTTCCTTTCTATTATCCAGCAAAATGAAGAGACACAACCTACAGCAAATCCGCTGTAATATCCTCTGTTTTCTCCCACAGTCTCACCTCTCTCTGTTTTCTCTCACAGTCTCACCTCTCTGTTTCTCGCTCACACACAGAATACACATCTATATCGCCGCCTCAAATACAATACCCTCATACAAAGAGAGGGGTTGCCTTCTAGGCAAAAAACCCTAAACTAAACATAAGTTCTACCGTCAGATCATCCGCCTAATGAACGGCCCAGATTGACTAGAAATTACTATACTTTTACAAGGCAATTTTACATCTGTTTTTAGCTTCAGGGGAACTACCCCTGAAACCCCCGCCAGGGGACCGCTGGCCCTCGGACCCCCTAGCCGGGAGGGGATCGCCCCCACCCGAACCCTCATAGGGGTGACAAGTCCCCCCCGTGTGGAGGGGTGTGCAAACTTCCTGGGGTATACATCCGGCTGAAACAAAGACCTCTAAATAATCATGCTCCACAGCGAACACCCTTAAATATCTACTAGATCCATACTTGTCTCAACTTATCTCTAAATACTAGATATAAATCCCATGACTCATAAAGATCTCCATGATATTTCTCCTTGGAATATGGTCCACCTCTTGAGTTGGAATTCGAATTTGATCTTGAGAGGCCACATAAGGGTACTTGGGAAGCTTCCAAATGATCTACATGTCACAAAACTCTTAACACACGCATATATAAATGAAACCATGCTCATTTCCTAGCTTTTAATAATGAATTCACTTTAAATACATACAATTAATAACTTTGGAAAACAAGGATCCTAACCCATATAATGATG
This sequence comes from Pinus taeda, assembly GCA_000404065.3. Taxonomy (NCBI): domain Eukaryota; kingdom Viridiplantae; phylum Streptophyta; class Pinopsida; order Pinales; family Pinaceae; genus Pinus; species Pinus taeda. The sequence goes on from APFE030961423.1 coordinate 239,725, forward strand.
AACATGGTTACCTGATGTAGGGTTTTAGGCTAGATAGTTATGAAATGAGGGCTAAATGGTTATGAAAGGATGAAAATATGGATGAATATGGAAGACAACTTTGAGACTCAACACCCATTGAGATCTATGAACTGAGTTGGATCTAGATTTTCATGCATAATTCTTTCCTTAACATTTATCCACTATAAGTGATCTCATTCTTGAAGAACTTTCAGCATTTTCAATTCAATTCTATAAACCATCAAGTTAGAGTCTTTAATTAGATGGAAGATTTTTGTTTGGATACTTCTTTATCATGTGAATCCCTTGCATTTCACTCAAGTTTGGGGAGCATATATTTTACGGATATACACAACTTGAAAACCTACCATTTTGATTGTCATTTTTTGTTTGAATATTCTTCCCTGCAAATGATTTTGACATTAGTCACCTTCTTATCACTTTTGTGCATCTCATGGATTTAATCATCTGTTTCGCACAATATCTCTTACTTAGGGATGGTAAATTCTTTATTCATTCAACGAAACAAGACCCTTGTGTTGATATGAATACCTACTTGAATTTCACCCTTGTTTCCGATCTTTCGCCATCTTGGTATCCTAATTGGTTTCCTAAATTTACAATGTCAGTTAACTTTTTAAAATACATTAAGCTCAAATACTGTTGGCATGGTGTCTAATCAAATACAAAGGGAGCCAATGGTGAATCGAGAATCTTATGTGCTAACCAACCAATCTAATCATGATATTGGTTCTAATAAATATCACTTAATTAATCATTTTCCTATTAACATACCTGATGATGGTTGTTTTACATTGATTGATTTCATTGAACCTATTAACATTCATGGTTGATCATTTCACGATTCAAATACTTGTTAGGGAGTTAAGGCACTTCAACATGAGGTGATGATTATGTCAAGCCCTCACCAACTTGATAAGGCTCTTGAACAAGATGATATTGATTTCCCCTAAAAATATTCTCTTTGTGATCCAAACGCATTAATTGAAAATTATTTTGCTCATGAGTCTCAAGGTTTTCAAATTTTTTGTTTTGAATATCATGATCCAATCACTGAATGGTTAGAGAAATCTTACTACTCTTTCACAAATCATAAGTTTCGATATTTTCTGATGTTTGAAAAAATTGAAAACATGAATGAATGTGCTTCTGTGAGCAGCCTTCAAGGTTTTTATTATTGTCATTTCAATAAAAAAGGTAAAGATCAAGACTGGTTAAAGTTAGTTAGTATGACACATCTTTCTATTGATAAGTAAGACCTTCAATTCATTGTGCAATCTTTTCAAGTTGTTATCTTTACTCTTGCACAATTATTTATATTGGTTTTAATTACTTGTATCTTTGTGATTGCAGGTTGGGAGCAATTATAATGGCTACATTGGAAATTTCATTACATTTATCCCTGACCTTCTAGCATATTAGGTTAGGAGTAGGTTTAGGTGCATTTATCTCTCTAGTTGCATTGCATGATCCTCCATTTTTCTCTTGTCTAGTCATTCACATTTGTTTTCTTTCTTTGTTTAGTTCCCATGCTTCTTTTTAGTTAAGGTTTACTTTCACTCATTTTTTCTTGTTTTCTTCTTGTTATGCCTTGCCTTGTCTTCTTAATTTTATTTAGTAAGACTCTTCATGAAAATTCTCACTTGGCTTAAAATTTAATGTGGAAAAACTTGAAAAGGGTGATTGTGATGATGAGCAATGCTTGGCTTATATGTATCATCTTCTCTATTTTGGGTTTATACATATCTTTTAATTAGATGATGTCTAAACGGAAAATAAAATTCGTTATAGATGGAAAGCCTTTGTTGAAACTACGAAGCCCGTATCTTTATTAGGATCTTCATTCCTGACTCATCCCTGTATTGAATAGTGTTTCAACATGTCAACCCAACCGAGTACAGAAGGGAAAGGAGAAATACTTTACACAAGCATATAAATTTGGTTATATTTCAATTCCCTTAAACAAGGAACCAACCTCTCCTACTCTCAATAAGTCAGGATCCCTCTTCCACCATCAAAATAAATAAGTTCCTTTTCACATTCTATTAGTAACTAAATAAAAGGTGAATAAGAGAAATGCTTCCTATGTAGAGGGGTGAAGCAAGTAACTTCGCTAGGGTTATTTTCAGGCTCAATGGAAGTGAAGCAACCATGATCTCCATTTGATTAACTATTGAAGACACTCGTATTATAGGAAGGAGGGAAAAAATATCTCTTGAAACATGTTGCTTGATTTCAGGACTCCATGAGACAATCCTTCTTCAATCAACGAATGATTGGAGAATTAGATAGAAGTTATTCATTATAATAAATAGAGATAGGATGAAAAGGTCTAGGGGTCTTGTCTGCCAAGGAAAGGAGAAAATAGTTCTTATTGGAATATGTAATATTTTTGGTGAATTCGAAATTGTAGAAGAGACTCTTGTTACTGTTATCATAATTCTTAATATGGAATAATAAGAAGACTTTTTATGTAGACTTGAGAATTTGGTGATTATCTTAAATTTTTTTGTAGTAATTTTGAGTAGGGCCCACTCAAGGTAGTGCAAGGAACCCCTTCCATTTGTTGTACCTTCAATTTTGCATTCTAGTATAGTTTTCTATAGTTTCTTTTATAATTTCATCATTTCTTCAAGTTGCTTTCTTCAGTACTTCTGTATTTCATCTTTGTGATTCCAACAAGTTGTGTTGTTCTAATTATGATGTTCATTTTTTTTCTTATATGATCTTAAATGCCTGATTATTAAGTTTTTTCTTTTCTGGTTGAATGATCTTTTTACATTCTCTTCCTTATCCAAGACACGGTGACAACCACCTCTTCATTCCTTGTTTCCTAACCTTGGATGAGAAAGTGCAGATCACTAGCCTAATGGGTGAATAGCTAAGAAGCAAGGAACTAAGATTGAGCATCTCAAGGAACCACAAGCATTTCTTAAAAAATCTTGGTACAATTATTATCCATCTCCCCTATCGAAATAGTTGAGGTACAACTAGTATTATATTGATGTGTTTCAAGATGAGCAACAAATAGAGGGGACTATATATTTAACCAGGACAAGTAGAAAATATGGGGTAATCTGTATGGCAAATCAATACTTCCTAAAATATCGAGACCTTGCATATAAGGATAAAACCTAAACAGAGAAGCTGGAGTTCTACTAGTGTGTCGCCAAGTGTTGACGATGTGATAAAAACCCTCCAAAAAATTTCTTACACGTGAATTTTGGAGCCTAGTTAGGGTCTAATGATCTGGAATTCCATGGTCACTTCATGATCAATTAATTTTATGTTAAGTGTTTAAGTCTTCTTCTTAGTTTCTAAGTGTCGAAGTCACTTTCTCACACATGCTCATTTCGTAATGGGTTCATGAGTGCATTCCTTCATGCAAGCTTGAACAAGCACAACATAGTCCATCAAAACAATGTTTGCACAATGTTTAACCTATTTCAATAGTCACTGCACACTTTCAATTGACATTCTCTCACTTTTGGTTGTGATTGTACTTCTATTTCAGTGAGTTTTTCCAACTCTCTCTTTGGTGCACCTTTTCTTTCGCAAGTTTTTCTTTCATGTTTATGACTGTCACTTTTTCTTGTTTTAACTTTAATAAGTGTTGTTTTCATGTTATATTCACTTTGGAATGTGTTGCTTTCAATTTCTTTCGCATTTTCAAGTGTCATTTGCACTTTTCTGTTACTACCACAAGTGTCGTCTTTTAGCATGGGAAGTATCACACATTGTAAAATCATAGTTTTGTTTCATTTTGAGAGGAAACTTTGGTACCAGTGGGTCCTATTTAACACATAGACATGTACTATAACCATTCCAAAATTTTTATGCATTGTTGTACTAGTGTATGTTGAGAAATTTAGGGCATTAGGATTAGGAGATTTCTCTATCAATGATAACTGTGTGTGAATGCTTTTTAATTCTTTAGATTAAGATGTTTTCTTTACTTAGAATATTATAGTTTTCTTCTTCACCAAACAAATACCATAGCATAAATAATAAATAGATAAGAGACACAAAATGTAGGTGATCATCTAGGGCCAAACCCTCTCCCACTTGAGAGGAAAACCCAAGATGAATTCTTCTTCTTATAGAGACTTCAGTTGACGAATACGAAGACCATGACCAAGACCCTTGACACAACAACCTTTCCAAGACAAAGTCACAAGCCTTCTTGATTTTAATTTTCCCTCCTTGAGTCAACGATAGTCAAAATTCTTCCTTTCCTCACGGTTTAGCTATCCTTCATATTTTAGTCCCTTGTTTTAGATCTGTAACTTTTAGCCCTATTTCAGAAACCCTAGAATGTGTGGTTGAACAAATTTGAACCTTGATTATCTTTGCTCTATATGGAGACTTCTTCTTTGGAAACTCATCTTGGGATCTGCCTTATATTTTACCTTGATTTGACCTCGAAGTTTGATTTTCATACCTCAACGTCTTATGTAGTGGACAACATCTATTCCTCGCATGTGTGGAATGGATAAACCCAAAATAGATATGAAAATATCCTTGATTATGTTCCTCCTTCCTTCACTTGGTTATAGGTTTCCTTCTTCATGAACTTTTTACTTCTTTCTGCCTTCTTATCCTTGACCAAAATTTTGTCTACAAATGAAGGCCAAGCTGCCTATATATAGTGGTTTGTTCCTCAAAATGATTCGACATCTCCCAGTGACAAGGCTGACATGCCTTTCTAGAATTATCTTAAGGTAGACTTTAAGGCGACCTTGTGACATGGTCTTAAAGGGCTCACAAAGTTTTCTTTTACAATAAATTACATGCCCAAATGGGTATTTCATCTTTGGCATTGAATCTATAGACTTTATGACATGATGACTAATACTAAAGGCTCACAATGGGATCCTTAACTAAAAATAAAATTCCTTGAGCATGAAACCCATGACTCAAGCATTAAAAAAATAATTGTATTTTCCTTCTTTACATCAATTACATAAAACCATGATTACACATCTAATTATGAAGTCCGAACCTAGTTACACTTTTCAACACACCCTCTTAAATAGGGAGGTATTCATAATCCATACAAGGTACTTGAACATTCTAAATCTGAAGAATTATCATAAGAAGAGTTAGATTTGTAACCCACTTGTATAACATCATATCATCCAACATTTTCACATAGAATGCCTTGAATAACCACTCAACATCTCCACAAGATCAGAGCATAATACTAGCAAGACCAATGATGTATAAAAACCCTCATCATCATCTCTCTCGCAACACAACCTACCTTAGTTCTCAAAATGTGTTCCACGAGGACTATTCTTATCTTGGATTCCCAATCCTCAAATAATATTGATCCTCTACGACTGCTCTTATCTTGGATGTCCTAACTCATCCTCAAAGAGTATAAGATGCCATATGTTTACCCAATCCTCCATTTTGTCTTCCCAAGTGAAAAAATAATGATGTGTCTATCTCTCCCTCTCATTTTAGGGAGGACATACCCATTCCACTGAAGGAATGTACCCATGGTCCCTCTTAACTAGGGAATTGTCCAAGCTTGCTCTTGACCAGGGACTTTCTTTCAACAACTCTTCAGGTGGAGATCATGGGACAACCAATTTTTTGTAGAACTACTTCCTTTGATTTCATGAATTTCTTCTTTGTCATAGATGTTGAGAAATCTAGGGCATCAATAGTTAGGTGATTTCTCTACTTACGATAATTTCTTGTGATGTACTTTTTTTTCTTGATTATGGTCTTCTCTTTCTTGTAGTTATTATTGTGTTTTTTTCATCAAGAAAAATACCACATCATGAATGAATAAAGAGAGAAGAGACACAGTATATAGGCTTGTTAGTTAGGGCCAAAACCTCTCACTCGTTGAGAGGAAAACCCAAAAATATTTATTCTTATAGATATTCAATTGAAGAATACCAAGACCATGATAAAGACCCTTGACACTAGAGTCCTCCCAAGACCAAGTCACTAGCCTCCTCTCCAATGTTGCTCTTTATATTCTCCTTCTTGGCATCCTTCATAATCTTAGTCTCTTCTTGTAGGTCAGTAGGCATACCACAAAAACCCTAGAGGTCTTCTGCTTCCTTGAATGGTCTCCTAAAGAGAGAGATGTTGCAATTCTACTCGGCTCCTTCTAGTGAAGTCTTACACCCAAATAGAATCACCCCAATGTGGTTGTAATCTTTCAACCTACTTTTTGGATATGCTTCCTTCACATGTGAGAGGACACACTAGCCCAACATTGTCTTTAATGATGCCTCTCTCCTTCACTACAATTCCTTTGTTTCTCACTAGCTTAGAGGCTTCTCCTAAGATGTATTGCACACTTCCTTATGGAGACTTGATTCACCTAATTCCTTGCCTCTAAATGTTGGGTGTGGAGCCTGATTATCTTCTTTATTTAGAGGTATCTCCACATTGGACCACAGTTCTTAATGTGGCAGCAACTCCGCCCATAAAATGTACACTGTAAGGGGGTTCCAGAGGGGGGCGACTGCGATCCTTGGGAGCCCCCCCCCTGGCGGGGGATCGGGGGCAGCGTCCCCGAAGCTAAGAATAGATGTAAAATATTGTAATTTTATAGTCAATCTGGGTCATTCATTAGGCGGAGATCTGACGGTATAATTTATGTTTAATTTAGGGTTTTTTTTCCTTAGAAGGAAACCCCTCACTATATATGAGGGAATTTTATTGTGTCTATGTAGATCTATATTCTGAGCATGAAAGAGGGAGATTGTGTGAGAACGAAGAGGAAATTACATTGAATTTGTTGTAGGTTGTATCTATTCATTTTGCTGGATAATATAAAAGGAAGGACTGTTTGTTTCTTCATGGATGTAGCCCAAATTGGGTGAACCACATATATTTGTGTCTCTCTTGTTTTATGTGTTTTCTGTGTTTATATTTCTGCAATATATTTTATGTGTTCCATTTCTCTGTAATATATAATTTTTCTAACACTAAATTAGGTTGAGAAATGTTGTATATACTTGTTTTCTCATGTCCTTTAGGTCGACATGATCTCATGAATAGGTCGACTTTAACTTTCTAGAATTCTCCCTTCGTTGTAGGCTGACGTGATGAGGGCTACTGACGAGGTATTAAAGGATGAATTTACATTAAAAAGTAAGACTCTTTACAATGTGTAACATGTCTTCATTACATGACAATGACTCTTTAGTTATGACTAGATGACAATATCCCTAAGGGATCTCAATGGGAGCCTTAACTAAAAATAAAATCTCTTGCTCATGAATCCCATGATGCAGGAATTACAACTTATTTTTCTTCTTTACATCTCTTTAAATAAAATCACAATTACATGTCATTATCAAGACTGAAACTAGTTACACTTTTCAACAATAGAGTCTACATCTTTTGGGATTTCTTAGTAGGGAATATACCATCCATCATTTTCATCCATGAGTCATACATGTCATCATTCCTTTCATTGGAAAGTGATCCATTAGTACATATATGGTCTTCCTTCATGGCATGCTGCCTTCTTCATGCCATGTTTCCTTAAGGATATTTGATCCTGATTCTTGGTCATTAGTGGTGGAAGACATACACAACTCTTCCCTTAGAAGCCCTGCATAAGCCTATCCAAATATTATTAAAAAATAAGAAACAAACATTAAATCAAAATTACCTTTGTGATGGTCTTTCATCATGACATCTTCTAGTTTTCATCAACATCCTGCATACATATTGACATATCTCCAAAAGATATACACTTTAAAGGGTCTCTTTCTTTTTCAGACTTCATAAGAGTCTTCATATCTTACATGGAGATATCCTAGTCAAATCTTTCAATCCTTGGATGTTGATTTCCTTCTTCATAGTTGCATACTCCATGATATATTCGCTTCTTTCTTCACAAAATTTTCTTCCCAGGAAATTTTCAACTAGAGTTCCTTCAACCATTGTTAACCACTTCATATTTCGTATGAGGACATATTATGTTGATTTCATCAAGTCTATGTGTGACCCATTCCTTCCTGCATCCTTTCAAAGGAAGAGATCCTTCCTTTTGATCATGATCTCGTGGTAGAGAATTCATTCATGTTACTTGCAACCATATGACATGGCTCTAAAATATAGAATAAAAGCATACATACCTCATTTTCCTTTAGGTCATCTAGACTTCCTTTAAAGACTTCCTTGATTGAAAGAAATTCAGTCCCTTGATCTGCTTCACCTCTTTTATCATCATACCATCATCCCATGAATTCGACAAATTGGAATTCTTGATGAAACACTTGCTTGATTTTAATTGGTGAACCTTCCAATGAATATTCCAGTAGAGAAGATTAAGTCTCCTCATCTAGCAAATGCTTCCTTTTTATTGATGTGTGATGATGTTTGTACTAGATAAATTTTTCCTTTTCCCATAAGTACCACTCATGCTTCTAATGAGGTTACCAAGAGCTATAACTATCCATAGGCGATTGCCATAGACTTTTATTTCAGCTATATTTCATGCTTCTCTATTATCACAACATCTTGCTTTTAATGCTTCTATGATGCCATGATGCATCCAATCATGCTCCTTAATGACTCATGATTGCAATATCTTACAACAGAAGAACTTAAAATTATAGAAACTTGAAAATAACTAGGTGAATAAGAGTATCTCAATCATAGTAGAGATATCTTACTTCTTCTTTTTTGGATTTATTTTTTCAACTTCTTCCACTTCTTTGGAGATATGGGCTTCTTCTCTTCCTCTTTTCTTATTGTCCTTCTTGATCTTAAGACAATCTCTTTTGTAATTCCCATATTCTTGACATACATAGCATTGAATCTTAGCCATGTTCTTCTTCTTTTTTCTGAGGACCAAATTTCTTGAATTTTCCTTTTCCCTTTTCCATAATAGCATATGCTTGATTTTTCTCATTTGATCCTACATCAACTTTTGGCTTCATCCTAGTTTCTTCAATATTTCATAGTGACCATAGATCCTGGAATGGAGTAGCTTCTTTCTTCCCATAAATGCTCGAAGTGAAGTTACCCCACTCTTTTGATAGTGCATTTAGTACTATGGTGGTCATCTCCTTGTCAGACATTATTTCTCCCAAATTTTGAAGTTAATCCCTTATTTCAAATATCCTCATAAATTATGAGGCTATTCCTTCTTATTTTGATATCCTTAGATTTTATAGTTCTTTCCTTAATGAGATAACTTCTCCTATAGTGCTTATGAAAAAAAAAAACTCTACCAATTTGTCGTATATTTCTTTTGAAGTTTTGAGTTTAGATACATATGGGATGAGGGGATCCTTGATGGATTCTATGAGAAACCTTTGAGCCCTTACTTCCCCTTTCGTAAAATTTTCAAGTGGTTGAGCATCTTCTTTCGATAGCTTGGTGATTGAGCCTTTGACATGTTCCATGACTTCATTTTCAATGAGATTCAGATCTGTCCTCTTCTTCCATGCAAGATAGTTTGAAGCCCTAACCAATTTTTTGCTTTCCTTGCAAAAAGACAT
>APFE030961423.1:267243-302330 GCA_000404065.3 Pinus taeda
CAACTTCTGGATTCCCATTATTTCCTCTAGCTTCTAGATGAGTAGCTTGTACAGATACCTCATCTATACTAGTGGGATTAAACATGAGGATGGTATGCCTCATGTAGCTGTGTAGACCACCAATGTACTTCAAAAGAGTTTCTGGTGAGTCTGATGAGATACCTAACATCAATGCTCTCTTTTTGAATTCTTGAGTATACCCTTGCACACTTTGCCCTTTCAACTGCCGAAGAGTTTGCCAACTCATCATGGCTTGTTGCATGTAGGCCAATGGATATAACTTCTTTCTAATGGTAGAGACAAAGTCACTCTAGATATAGATGGTCTTACCATGCTTCTTCACATCAGCTTGGGTCCTGCCTTCCCACCAAACCAAGGCAGTGCCTCCTAGGCGTAGGCTTGCCAGATGAATATTACTCCTGTATGAGTCTATGTTTTGTACCCTACAATACACCAATTTGTCTAATCCAATTGTCCAACTTTTCAGCATTTAGCTCTCCATCATATATAGGCAAATCAAATATGACATCCAATTTAATCAAGGATGCCTTCTTATTATGCACAGGGCTACTAGGAGGTGTAGGAAAGCTTTCTTATTTTCCATTTCCTTTAGAGTGGTCATGAGAATGAGATTCATCTTCTTCTTTATCTTGTTTAGAGCCTGATGAATCTTCATCCTTATGCTTTCTAAAGTTCCTATACATTTCTTCTACCATAGACTTCATAGCTAGGAAACTTTCTACGAACTGGGGGTTTGGCCCTGTAGAACCTTCTTCTGACATTGTCTTCCAAGAATAGACTCTCCCAATTTCAGGATTAGTTTCCACCAACTCTCCTTCTCCTAATTTGAGCTTTGATGTAGTGATCATTCACAGCTAAACCAACACAAGCTTGTCTAACCTTACAACCTAGAGCTCTGATACCACTTTATTTGATTCTCACCCTATGAGTGACCTCAGTTGAAGATTTAATAAACGAAGGTATTACAGACTCATGTGCTGGTGTGTGTTCTGTGTTATTGAAACAACGGATCAATTAGATTGCCAATACATAGACATTTTGAATGGAAAGACAACAGAGAAATACAGTAAGCAATACTAGACACAAACAATTTTTTAATAAGGAGTTCACCCTAGTCTCCAGGGCTATGTCTCTGGTCCATCTTCAGTGGTGGCCTTGTTTTATTGTGTCTTTAAGTAGAGAATTACAAATGTAAGGACTCAATATGAGTTCTCCTGAAGCAGATTTTTCTTGGAAGGGTGGTTCTTGGATTCCCCAAGCCACTTGGAGTACATAGATTCTTATTCTTCCTACCAGCTCTGTGACTCTCGGTCTACGGTGGAAAGAGCCAACTGTGATGCTCAATCCAGGCAGATTCCTCTATGGGAAGGCTTGATTCTTCAAGATATTTGGTGCTTGATCTTTCCTGTGGTCAGCTCGACCCTCTGTCTCCCCTGCTTGGCTTTACTGCTCTCTGTGCTTAGTCCTCCTCTCATGGTTCACTATTCACTGTCTCTCTTGGTCGCTCAGACTCTTTGATCTGAATCTCCCTTCTGATCTCCCATTCACTGTCTTTGTTCATGGCTTTAGCCATTCGACTTTCGTGTCTATTCATTTCCTCTCCTTCCTGTGTTGATTCGCCTGTTGCTTGTGTGCTTGGAATTCCTTGTTTGGCGTCAGCATAATGCTCAGGAAGTAGTCACGTGTATCCATCGGAACTGCACCAGCCCGCTTGTCAATTCATTGCTTTCTCCACCATGGCAATCAACGGATTCCAAATCCTCTTAAATTGCGGCTTAATCCCCTGTCAATTCCGCTTGTCTATCGGGCGCAATCTCAACCATCCAATCTGGGCTCCTCCAGATCCAACGTCATTTGCACATCGAGCGCGGTTGACTTGCTCGACCGATAACGCGCGATCGCGGCGGTTTTTCTCTCTCCTCCACTACCACGCATCGATCGCTGATTGTGATCGCTCCGGTTTCTCCAAAACCGCTTATTGTTCAAGGGCGTCCCGATCAAACCGTCGGTTTCCAGGCCGTGGGTCCCAACGTCGTACATTGGCACTTTTTACCTTTTTCTGCCCGCGGTCCCCTGGCTCCCAACGTGACCAAGCACTTAAGTTATACCATTTCATCCCTGTTTGCCCCGCGCATCAAAAACTAGCTCCTTTTCTTGATCCAGGGCTCCCAGGGGCTATTTTGACCTCTTGCGCAGTCTCCATGGGCCTCAGTCAGCGCGCTTTAACCGAGGTCCTCGTCGTTCCATACCAGCTACCATGGCCACTGGTTCAGGATGTTTTCGACTGTGGTTTGGATTCTTCAAGGATTTGTTTGACCTGTTTTAGTCACGGTTCTATGATAGTCATTTATGGATCCGATTCGGATCATCAATATTGGATGAAGTATCATCCCTCAAGATAGTCATGCAGATGTTGTATTCAAGATTCGACACCATGCATAAGGCAGTAGTGCTGTACTAGGAGATCATGCATCTTGTCAAACCTACACACTACTTTCGATCGCATGCAAACATGGACAATGAGGTACAAAGGAACCCCATTTCACTTGCCAAAGATGATGAAGCCCAAGGTGGTAGATTTGAAGGCACGTATCTGGAGTTAGATCCAAAACTATGAGGGCCTTCCATAGCTCATCACCAGTTTGCAGGCTTCACTTTCACGGGTGTTCAAAAGCATGGATATCATTGTGCGCATGCACGTGATCCCATCTATTGGCACACTTACCAAGGCAAAGTCAAAGAACCAAGTCCAACAAGAGTTGGACATGTACTTTGATGAGTTGATGCACATAGCTACCAGTGTAGACTTAGACATCAACACACAGACTATGCATCAGTATGTTGCTGGTCTAACTCCACTAGAGACTATGATGTATATGTCATCAAATGAATTGGATAGAGGTTCCAAATCAGTTACCTAGATGCAACAGAGGCAAGAGTTCGCTTTCGACAGGATGTAACCATTGAGCATGCAGACACCATAATAGACTACCAATCTTGGCATTAGTTCACCACCATCAATCATCATGAGGATATTAAAGAGTTGGTCTTCCCACAATTTTCTAAGTCTTAATAATTTCTTGCACAACTTGCTCAATCCTATTTTGTCTCACATGGGTACATGTGTAGATTGTAATGTAACATCTTGTAAAAGTGAAAGACCAAGTGTCGATAGTAGAATGTAACAATCATGTAGTAGTTGAAGAGTCATGAGGGTAGGTGAAGAGTTAAAGAGGGGAATGTCATGGGTCACCCCACCCTTTGATATTTATAGAACCTCATAACTCATTGTACAGGCTTTTGGGAGGCAAGATTCTTACAAGTGTATCTTAGAGAAAGCTTGGAGTGTATTGTAACGAGCCTTGGCTTCTCCACAGTGTAGAGCTAGTATATCTCTTTGGAGGAGTAGGTGATAGTGACTATAACATTTCGTTGTCGAGACTAGTGGTTGGTCATAGTTTTATGTATGATTGGATATTTCACTTTCTTAATATAACAAAGCCAACACATTTCATGCATATGTTGTTATTGAATTTCAGCTATCCTGGTTACTCTAATGATATATGTACCTGTTGTTTACACATGTATGTATGGAATTTCCTATATATGCTTATATGAATCTTATCGATATGTGCAGTTGGTTTAACCATCACTTTGGATCATTGGCTAACCTTCTTTCCAACTTGTGATATATCCATCTCATGTGTTCCCTTTCAAGCCACGTGCTGTCAAAGGTTTCTAAGGGGTGCACTCATACCCTCGTTAGTGTTAGACCTATTCATGCTCCTTCCTTGACATGCTACGCATGTCACACCCTTGCTACCAACAAAGAAATCTTACTTACCTCTGCGTGCAGCCACGTTAAGCTGATACCGTACTACCCCACTGCTGGGAATCCTACACCAAACCCTCTGAGGTCTAGTTGGGACTTCTTACTGGGGAGATCCCTTGACATGTTGGCGGGTCCAACACTGTCAACATTTCTGGTGCTAGAAGGATGGCCAGATGACAAGCTTAGTTCTCACATCCTATTTTGAATCTTTGCATATCTGTCATGGATATCATTAGATTCCTCCCTCCATGATGTCTTTCTAATGTTGAACTTGTTGACATAACGAGGGATTTTTATGATCTCTTGTCGGAATTCACATACAATGGTGAAGGTGAAGTGGCCTGGCTTGAGTACTTATAAGACTTCCTTGCATTCCTTGAGGATGCAGATGAGTTCTATGAAGAGGAAGTCAACTTACTGCTTTCACGCACACTTCACGAATCCCCACAACGATGGTGCCATAACCTGCCGCATGGTTGCATGCACTCACTTAAGAAGTTTTGTGATCTAATTGAATCTACCTTTCGTCATTTTGATCCTAAATCTCTTGACAAAAAGCTCTCGAAACAACAAAAGGCTCTACATGAATCACCTATGGATTTTTGGTAGCGCTTTCGTGTACTTCAATTTGAAGCTCCGAAAAATGAGATGAAATTCCAATATCTTTGGGACATATTCGAATACTGTCTTCACAAATCACTTGATCCCAAGATGAATTTGAGGTTCACACCATGCTCAACATACCTCAGTGATGGAGTTGTGCAATCACAAGTGGACACAGTTACTGTCACAAGTGACTATCCACCTCCCCCTCATCAAACAACTTCACCAATGCAGAGTGATGTGGGAGAACATGCACACACATCTGTTCAACTATCATATCCTCCCATCATCACTTCTCTCAATTTTTGTGCAGATTTGGTTGCGAAGCACATGGGTTGTCACATGCATTTGTTACCTCAACCTCTGTCTTCATGTTCTGCTGATCCTCCAAATTGCACTATCTTGTGTTCTTCCATTCCAAACTCTAAACCTATTGCGAACAAGGATCAAGCCATCAATGGAGTTGGTGTTGCACAACAAACCTACGTTGTCATTCATGATGAGTATGACTGGGAACCTAAAAATCAACCCGCGGCGAAGGATGATATCCTTTTGTCCACGCCTCCTCCGTTTTTTCCTAACATCTTTGGTGATTCTACTATCTCTGATTTTCCTTGTGTAAAACCATCCACGGATGCACCTACTGTTGATCATTCGTAGAAAACACCCAATGTGAGTACATCATTCGATAGTGGAGAGGACAAATTATTCATTGAAAATCCACTTGATTTTTCATCTTCTTTTTCCAAAAACACAGAGGGTGAACATTTTTTCTTCTCATCCACACCTCTGTTTGATTTATCTAATCATGGGGACATCGATTAAATCATTAATTTTATTGATTGTAGCTGTCGTGATTTATTTACTCTTGTATTTGATCATGATGTTGATTATATCGATGTTGATATATCTAAGTCACCTGTTTATGATGACCTATCTATCTACGAAGTTGAAACCCTGTAGATTGTCGAGGTACTTCAGCTCGAGCTGATGGTTATGTTAGGCCCTCGTTGTCCTGAGGTTGGTTTCACTTCCGATCAAGAAATTGTTGGAACACCCAAATCTCTTCATCACTCATTTGTATGCAATTAAGATCAATCCCACACATAGATTTCACTTCCTCCACTTGAATTACATGATCCCATCGCTCATTCATTGGAGGAATATTCTTACACAACAAGCACACTTGCGTGACGCAAGTTATATATGTTTCTTGCATTTTCTTGCATGTCATAGTCAAGAGAGTGCATATGCTTAACATCTACACGTAGTGTAGCAGAACACCAGGGTAAGTCCACTGATTGCATGTCATGCGGTTTCACTTTTTTCTTTTTTTGTGGACACATTTAAACTCGGGGTGTGTTTCTCTTCATTGTTATATCTTTCATGTTTTTTGGTTCACGCAACTGTGTTGTTCATGAACCATGCCTTCGCCAACATGGGTCTACCAATGCGTCGGTGGTTGCATTGGAAGTATCACTTTATGTGAGCCTCCCATGCACCATTAGCTTAGGAGTAGGAGTAGTCTCGCTTCATGTCTTGTTTGCCTGCATTCATGCTTGCTTTCTTGTTTGTTTGTTTGTTTGCTTGCATGTTTTCTTTGCTTACTTGATTTTCTTTCACATTTGCTTCTTCTCTTTGTTTCTTTGTTTGTTGGCTTATTTATGTTCGTAGGTTAGTTTCACATGAAACCATGTGTAACTCTTGAAACAAGCGAAGTAAAGTACAAGAGGACTTGTGCAGTTATCAATACTTGGGTATCTGTTGTCTTGACTCTTTATGTAGAACTTGTTGTCTTCAGTCCATGATACACCAATGGAAAATATGTTTTATTCAAAGTGAACCTTGATGAAAACACAACGCTTGCACTCTAACTAGTACTACCTAATCTAGTCAGTTGTTTTAGGTTAACCCTTGTCAGCTTAGTCAAGTAGAGTAAGGTGAAGGGTGGGGGGGGGGGGAACTAACAAGTATCTCAAAGGTATATATGCATACACTTCTCTGAAGGAACAACCTCCTATTCTCTCAATAAGTCAGGATCCCTCTTCCGCCTTGGAAATGAATAAGTGCTATGCATAGTTCTTGAAAAAATGAAAAATAATAAAATGAAAATTTGAAAAAGTGTGAAAAATGAAAAATGTATAAGGTGAAATAGAAGAAAGGCTTCCTACATAGAGAGGTGATGCAAGTAACTCCACCAGTGTACTCACGAGGCTCACTAGCAGCTGACCAATGCTTGTGTTCTTGCATGACTCCACCGGGGTACTATCTAGGCCTACTGGCAGTAGAGCAACACCAGAGATGAAACTTAAACTTTGACTACCATATTGCTTGTGTACCAATATACCCCTCATCCCAATTGAAAAAACTATGTTGACTTGGCTTGGAATGTGTGCTAACTGACCAAGGGCATGGAAGGTGCTATATATTTCAATCAAACTTGTGTGGAAACCAAGATGATCGAAGAACTGAACAATACTTCCATAGGACTTATACTTGCTTTTCATGAAACAAGATCCATTCAGAGAGCTAGAGTTCTACCAATGTGTCTCCAAGTGTTGTAGTGGCTACAACCACCCTCCAAAATTTTTCCTTAGCTTCATTTTGGAGCCTACCTAACAACCATCCTTAGCAATATGTCTTGCATTGTCCAAGTATATAGGCTTCAGCTGAGTTTCAGTGGTTTTCCAGCTTGTGGATGTCAACTTGTTTGCCTCTCACCACAGGCTGTCATTTTGTACTTAGGAAATTTTCTAGCTGAGATGATTTGCCTAAAATTTTCGAGATTTAGGAGGGTAATCAGTCTTCCCTCCAAAAATTGTGCAATCCTATTGGGCTCCAGAATTGTGTAGTTCATCTAGGCATCACTCCATCTAGAAAATGCACAATGCACCCTGACACTGGGCTTCAGCTCAGGAATTGTGAAATTCTAACTAAAAGCCAAGGCTTCAGTCCAGAAATTGCACAGAGCATGAGGGACGAGCAGTCTTTATTAGCCCATAAACTGCACAAATCTCATCCCCAGTAATGCAATAGCATCAGGATTAACCAACAATGTGAAAACTTGTTCACATGTTGTGGCTAAACAGGTTGAAATTCATTGACTATTGGGTCAAACCTAATTTTTACTGAGAGGGTTGGATCTCTAAAATAAATTGTTATAATTCATTATTGTAATAAGTTAGAGACTATCTTATTTTAGATTTAGAGATAGAGTTGTTTGCATAGGTGTGAAGGAGAGTTAAGAGATAGAATATTGCTGTTAGATCTCTTAAAAATAGAAGATTGTTGTTAGATATTGTTAGAGGAATTTTTGAGTGATAAAAGAATGGAAAATGTAATGAGTGAGAGGATTAGGAGAGGCTTGAAGTGGAGCGAGTGCTTATAATTGTCTTTTGGAATGTATTTTGTGGAGACAAAGGTATTATCACTATGTAATTTGGCCTAAGGCAGAGACTCTGTGTGTTTATTTGAATTGAAATAGATTTGGGCATCATTCCTTAATCAGACCGTGGAGGTCTTGTATGCTTGGATTTCCTTTAAATCCATTCAATATTGATGCAAGTTTGTGCTTTCATGCTTTTTAATGGAGTCATTGTGTTAAAAGGTCAATTGGTGAGCGCAGTTCATTGTTTTGGTTTTCGCAGGCCAAAATACCCAAATACACTAAGTATTGGGCAAAACCACGTTTAAACGGGAAACCCAGACCTCAAGCGATTGTAGGGTGGATTTTTAATTGATATTGGGTCTATAGAACCCAATGGCATCGGCCCTGTGTGTATTTCCCATATTGCATTGCGAAAGGCATTACAAAGGAAATCACGCTAAAACCCTTAGTGGATCCGAAAGGGCAGATTTGAAAGTTTATATAATTGAATGTTGAGTGTTATCAGGTCTGGTGGGCACTATCACATCGCTTAAGTGGAGCAGTCCAACCCTTGCGACTCACGATCACCAATTGGTATCACATTGGCATATCGAAGCGGGTTTATACATATTGTTAAGAGCCATTACAAATCGCTGATAGCAATAGCGATATCGCATCAGGACTGTGGAATAGTGGTGATAGCAGAATCTTGTGCCTACCAACTGCTGATACAGTGATTCAATCTGAGCCGTTGGATCGGGCAAATTTGGATCTGCGATGGTAATTCACATATTGGCTTATAAAGGTGGAAAAGCATTATTTAAGCCTTTTGTCAAAGGTTTGGGTCTCGAAAGGGATTAAAGCAACGATTTAACATTTGAAGGGTTGTTTTGGTCCCGAGAAAGGGGAAAGCATTGTTTTAAAGGTATTTGGTCCCAATAGTGAGGAGGGGTGATCGTGGGCTTAAAGATTCATTTGGGTTTTACTAAAACCATTGTTTCCGCTGCATCAATTTTTGGTATCAGAATAGAAGAAAGAGGTGTTTACGGCAAATGCCACCGAGGAGAGGAATTGGTCGAGGAAGACCAAAACGAAATGTAATTCTGTTGGAAGAAGTGCGGAGCTTGCGTGCACGAATGGAGACAATGGAGACAACCCAAAGAAGATCACCTGATGATGGAGCTAAGAGTTCTTCAGAAGAATTTGCTACAGATGTGGGAGAAGTAGAAAAAGACAATGAAACTACCAAAGTTCTCAAGATGTTGGCAAAAGTTGGAAGCAAACCCAAGATGGATATCCCTATGTATGAAGGGAGTTTGAATGCGGAGGAGCTTATAGATTGGATCAGATCCATAGATCAATACTTTGACTATGAAGAGGTTGAGGAGAGTAAGATGGTGAGGTTTGCAATCACCAGATCGAAGGGTCATGCAACCATATGGTGGGACGAGGTACTGAGATCAAGAATGAGGAAAGGGAAATCTAAGATCAAGAAATGGGATAAAATGGTAAGAAAACTGAAATCCAATTTTTTTCCTAAAGACTATAATTGAATCTTTTTAAACAAGTGTAAAATTTGAAATAGAAAGGAATGTCTGTTAAGGAGTATACAAAGAAATATATAGATTAAGTATTAGAGCAGGGCATGTAGAATATGATGTGGAAAGAATAGCTATATATATAAATGGGTTAAGGTATGAGATACAAGATGAGATCAGCTTGTTAAGTCTAAAAACTGTTTATGATGCCTATCAAGCAAGTTTGAAGGCAGAGGAGAAAATATTGAGGAAACAGAGTCAAAGGAACAGAGGAAAGAACTTAGTAAGAGGTAGAGGAGCTGCCAGATCCAGAGGAACACAACATCAACATGAAGAAGGAAGTTCAAGTGACAGATCACCATAGAGGGGTGAATCTAGTAGAGGAAGATTTGCGCCTAGAGGAAGAGGGCGAGGAAGAGATTTTAGGTGTTATACCTGTGGAGAATGGGGACACATGTCATGGGATTATCCTCATAACAAATCAGAAAGTTAGAGGGGTGAAAATGTGGTTGAGGCAAAGGAGGAGAAAGAAGAAACCCATGAAGAAGGTGAATCACTGTTGTTTAGAAGAAATTTGCTTGGAGTAGAGAAGAAAACAGGAAAACATGTGCAGAGGAAGAACTTGTTCAAAACCACTTGTAAATCAAAGGGTAAGTGCTATAAGGTAATCATAGACAGTGGAAGCATTGATAACATTGTGTCTGCAGAGATGGTGGATAAGCTTGGGTTAGCGAAGACAGTACATCCTTCACCTTACAGAGTGTCTTGGTTGCAGAAGGGCCATCAAGTCATTGTGACAAAACATTGCAGTGTTGAGATGCAAATAGGTACATACAAAGATGTAATACTATATGACATAATCCCCATGGATGTATGTCATATACTATTGGGGAGACCATGGAAATTTGACCAGAAGGCGATTAATGATGGAAGAAGTAACACATATACCATAGAGAAGGATGGAAACAAGCACATGTTATTCCCATTGAAGAATGATGTTGATAAAGGATTTCCTGAAAACAATATCATATTGATAAGTGGTAAAGAATTGCTACAGGAGGTTGATAAAAGTGAGGAGTTTCACTTCGCTATTGTAGGGATGCCCAAGGTAATCTTAACGTCCATGAATTTAAATTATTTTCCTAAAGAAATTAAAGTTGTGTTAGATAATTTTATGGACATCATTGTGGATGAATTATCGAATGTATTACCACTGGTTAGAAGTGTTAGCCACCATATTGACTTAATACCAGGAGAAAGTCTACCCAATAAAGCTGCATATAGAATAACTCTTCAGGAAAATGCTGAAGTTGCAAGGCAAGTACAGGAACTGATGGATAAGGGGCTGATCAGAGAGATTCTGAACCCGTGTTCTATGCCAACAGTACTTAGTCCTAAGAAGGGAGGAGAATGGCCCATGTGCACAGATTCCAGAGCTATCAACAAGATAACAATTAGGTAGAGATTTCCTTTTCCCAGAATGGATGATTTAATGGACTGTTTAAGTGGATCCAGATACTTTACTAAGATAGATTTGAAGAGAAGATATCATCAAATAAGGATTCGGGAAGGCGATGAATGGAAAACTACCTTCAAAACAAATAGTGGACTGTATGAGTGGTTAGTGATTCCTTTTGGGCTCACTGATGCACCCAGCACATTCATGAGACTACTGAACGAAGTCTTGAAGGAGTATGAAGGTAAATTTGTCATTGTTTACCTTGATGATATTCTTATTTTTAGCAAAAGTAAAGAGGATCATTTAAAACATCTTAAGTTGGTCCTAAGAACTCTACAGAAGGAGAAACTACTAATCAATTTGAAGAAGTATAGTTTCATGAAGGAGGAGCTGGTGTACTTGTTATTTGTAGTTTCCAAAGAGGGCTTGAAGATGGATTCGGAGAAGGTACAAGCAATCCAGAACTGGCCTACTCCCAGAAGCATATTTGAGGTAAGAAGCTTCCATGGACTTGCTAGTTTTTACAGAAAGTTTATAAGAGGGTTTAGTCAAGTTTGTGCACCAATCCTTGAGACAATCAAGGGGGTCAATAAACCATTTTGATGGATAGAAGCAGCAGACAGAAACTTTAGTTTGCTGAAGAAGAAGATAACAAAAGAGCCAATCTTCGGATTGTCTAATTTTTAGAAAGTCTCTCAAGTAGAAACAGATGCAAGTGGAGTAGTAGTTGGTGTGGTACTGAGTCAAGAGCAAAGGCCAATAGCATATTTCAGCAACAAACTAAATGATGCAAAGAAGAAATATTATTCTTATGACAAGGAGTTTTATGCTATTGTGCAAGCATTGAAAAAGTGGAGGCATTACTTGCTGCCTAAAGAACTGATCTTATATTTAGACAATCACGCTTTACAGGTTATTAATAACCATCCAAAGCTAAATCAGAAGCATGCCAAATGGGTGGAATTTTTACAAAGTTTCACTTCTGTAATAAAGCATAAGAGTGGTAAGTCTAATAAAGTAGCAGATGCATTAAGCAGGGTAAGTTTTCTTTTGCAAGAGTTTAAAGTGGGTGTTGTAGGTTTTGAGGAAATGATAGAAATGTACAAGGATGATGAAGATTTTAGAGACATCTACACAACAGTTCAGAATCCAGTGACCCATAATAGAAGTCAGTGGATGGAATACCTCATTCAAGGAGGCCTATTATTTAAAAGCAACAAGTTATGTATTCCCAAATGTTCCATGAGGGAGAACATCATCAAGTAAAAGCACAGTGGAGGGTTATCTGGTCATTTTGGACAAGATAAAACCTTTGCTCAGGGGAATGCTTTTTATTACTGGCCTGAAATACAAACTGATATTAAAAAGTTTGTTGAGAAATGCAGGGTATGTCAGTATGCCAAAGGAAGGAGTTAGAATACAGGACTGTATCATCCATTGTCCATACCATATCGACCGTGGGATGCATTTAGCATGGACTTTGTTCTGGGATTGCCTAAAACTCAGAGAGGAAATGATTCTATTTATGTTGTAGTAGATAGGTTTTCTAAAATGGCACATTTTATTGCTTGTAGGAAAACTAGTGATGCAACACACATAGCTAATTTATTATTTTAAGAGATTGTAAGATTGCATGCTTTACCTGTAAGTATTGTATTAGAATGAGATACCAAATTTGTGGGGGATTTCTGGAGGACACTTTGGAAGAAACTGGGAACTAACCTCAGTTTTAGTTCAGCATACCATCCTCAGACAGATGGACAAATTGAAGTAGTGAACAGGAGCTTGGGGAATATACTAAGGAGTTTAGTATATCAGAATCCCAAACAATGGGATTTGGCATTAGCTCAAGCTGAGTTCGCTTACAATGATACACCAAACCGAAGCACTGGAATGTGTCCATTTCAGATTGTCTTTGGAATGCATCCAAGAGGAGTGTATGAACTAAGAGATTTGGGAAAACAGGAAACCAGGAGTGCAAGTTTTGAAGATTTTTCCAAACATATGCAGAGATTACAGGAAGAAGTCAAAGGTAAATTGCAGGAGAACAACAACAAATACAGGCAGAGAGCAGATCTGAAAATAAGAGAAAAGGAGTTCCAAGTAGGAGATTTAGTCATGGCATATTTGAGGAAAGAGGGATTTCCTACTAAAACTCAGAAAAAGCTGAAAATGAAGAATATAGGACGTTGTAAAATTAAAAGGAAATTTTCAACCAATGCATATGAGATTGAGTTGCTAGAAGGGATTGGCATATCCCCCATTTTTAATGTGGCAGACTTATCCATTCAGAGAGGTATAAATAGAGTTGCAGAAAGAAGAGACAGATGATGAAGTTCAAACCATGAATTGGGAGGAACAGGTACCGAAAGCAGTCAAGAAAGAAGTTGAAACTATCTTGGATCAAAGAATATCCAAGAAAACCAGAGACATGCTTATTTAAAGTATCTAGTCAAGTGGAAGAAGTAGCCAATGGAAGATTCCAGTTGGTTAAAAACAACTGAACTACAAAAATATGGAGTAAGTCTTGACAGCTTGAAGAACAAGTCTTTTCTTCCCTAGGAGTTTGATGCAGGATCATTAGGATTAGCCAGCAATGTGAAAACCTATTCACATGTTGTGGCTAAATAGGTTGAAATTCATTGACTATTGGGTCACACCCAATTTTTACTGAGAGGGTTGGATATCTCAAATAAATTGTTATAATTCATTATTATAATAAGTTAGAGGCTATCTTATTTTAGATTTAGAGATAGAGTTGTTTGCATTGGTGTGAAGGAGAGCTAAGAGATAGAAGATTGTTGTTAGATCTCTTAAAAATAGAAGATTGCTGTTAAATCTCTTAAAAATAGAAGATTGTTGTTAGATATTTTTAGAGGAATTTTTGAGTGATAAAAGAATGGAAAATGTAATGAGAGATAGGATTAAGAGAGGCTTGAAGTGGAGTGAGTGCTTAGAATTGTTTTTTGGAATGTATTTTGTGGAGACAAAGGTCTTCTCACTGTGTAATCTGGCATAAGGCCAAGACTCTGTGTGTTTATTTGAATTGAAATAGATTTGGGCATCATTCCTTACTTGGCCCGTGGAGGTCTTGTATGCTTGGTTTTCCTTTAAATCCATTCAATATCGATGCAGGTTTGTGCTTTCGTGCTTTTTAATGGAGTCATTATGTTAAAAGGTCAATTGGTGAGCGTAGTTCATTGTTCTGGTTTCCGCAAGCCAAAATACCCAAATACACTAAGTATCGGGCAAATTCGCATTTAAACGGGAAACCCAGACCTCAAGCGATTGTAGGGTGGAGTTTTAATTGATCGGGTCCGTAGAACCCAATCGCATCAGCCCTGTGTGTATTTTTGATATCGCATCACGAAAGGCATTACAAAGGAAATCACGCTAAAACCCTTAGCGGATCCGAAAGGGCGAATGGAAAGTTTATATAGTTGAATGTTGAGTGTTATCAAGTCTGGAGGGCGCTATCACATCGCTTAAGTGGAGTGGTCCAACCCTTGTGACTCGCGATCGCCGATTGGTATCACATCGGCATGTCGGAGCGGGTTTATACATATTGTTAAGAGCCATTACAAATCGTCGATAGAGATAGCGATATCGCATTAGGACCGTGGAATAGCATCGATAACGGAATCTTGTGCCTGCTAACTACTAATACAATGATTTGATCTGAGCCGTTGGATCAGTCAGATCTAGATCTGCAGTGGTAATTCACATATTGGCTTATAAAGGTAGAAAAGTGTTCTTTAAGCCTTTTTCAAAGGTTTGGGTAATTCACACTATTGCATGTGCTTTCAGGTTGACCAGTTCCCTCAAGGACTCAGCAATCTTGATTTGCATGCATGGGTTGCTTTTCCCAAAAAAGAAAAAAGAAAAAAAAGCAAAAACATCATCCCTAGATTTTAGGGATCTATTTTTTGTAGCTGAAGGTTACATGCAAAGATCATTTTAGAAACTTCCCTCCAAGTTTCATTATTTCCTAGATTTTTGGCATGTGCATCATAAACATCATCCTTATCAAACTTATTTATTTGACGTTGCAGAGCTCATTCCTCACATCCATCTTGGATCTATGACATCCCACATTATATCTATGAGTCTTCGACACATTCAGCTTAGCTTTTTCCGAGTAAGTTTTGTTTTCATGTCATTTGTTGCTTTTTCGTCGCTTTTTGTATTTCGCTTTTATGAATGTTGTTTTCTTGGTTTTGTTGAATGTATGCTATCGTTTTAATGCATGTTAGCATGTAGAAGCATTGTTTCAATTTTTTCTTTGCATCTCACTGTTGTCACATGCATGACACTTTTTCTGCACTAACGGTCATCGTTGCAGTGACTTGCTTCACACACATGATTGTTTTCCCATTTTCTGAATCCTGCACTCACTATTTGCATGCATCATCATTCACTCTTGTATACACTTAGATTTTCCATGCATCCAAAAATTTTCATGTTTTTAGTCGCCCATCGGTGGATCTAGGCTGCCTTAGCCTGGACCTTGACTTGACAAGACTGCATTGCGCATTTCTTAGAATGAAGGATTTTGCTTCCTCCCAAAAAATGTGCAAATATGGCCATTACTGACCTTTCAAGCTTGCATTGCACAATTCTAGGAGGCAGTGCCCTGCTGGTCCCAGAAATTACGCAATGCAGTTTGTGGGTTTGGATGTCATCGTTGATTGAAATTGTACATTACACAGTTTTAGCCCTTAGATGGCAAGGATGGATTGTGCATTGAATAATTCCAGTAGTTAGTCAGCCTCCTGACAGCCTAAAATGTTCCTTGCAAAGTTTTTGTAGTTAGTCTCCCATCTTCCCAGTGAAAATTGTGCAATCTTAGCTGTTAGTCACCCAGGTATGTTGCATGTCAGTGCTCAAATTTGTTTTGGTTTTCAACTGACATATTTCTTTCCATGAGTGTTTCTATGTCTCTTGGTATAACAAGTTTTCATCCATCTCTCAGTAGTACATGTACAATGGCCTCCAAGAGAGCAAGGTTAAAGGACATCGTTGGAAGTGCAACTAGAGATGTAGTTGAACAAGTGTCTATGAGCTTGCCCATTTACAAAGACACCAAGTTGTTCATTGACAAGGAAATCAAGATGAAATGGAAATACATCAATGATATATTATTAGTCACATTTGAGTAAAATTTGGAATATCGCAGGGTTTATGTCAACATTTACGAGTCTGGCTTGTACCGGATTGCATGCAGGTATCTCGTGTTTCCATGCGTGGACATGATCCACTGGATTGTCTCGCACAATGATCTTGAGAAAATGGTGATGAGTAGTGTCAGTGGGACAAATCTTGCTATCTTCAGGGTGAAGTACTTTCAGGAGATGTATCACTTGCCCCAGTTGGTGATCACATTGGAGAAACCCTTTAGCAAACCCATCAGAAATGCAAACTCAATAGATATCTTGAAGAGTTGGGCGAAAGATCTAGCCAAGTTCAGAACAACACCCAGCTAGTTTTACAAGACGAAGATATTGTGGAAGGCATATTAGTACTTGGTCATATTTACATGCTTCTTATATGGCCAAGAGAGTACAGAAAACTTCTTGCAGAGTTCGGTGATTGCGTTTGACCAACCGCCAATGAAGGAATTCCTTGCAACTAGTCCAACATGTTGGCTGTCAAGTTGAAGGAACAGGTGACAGAAGCTCGACATCTTCCCAAGGGTTAGCAAGCAGAGATATACATATCCGCATACATACTTGATGAAATATGTTCTCGTCAGTAGTCCCCAAGCTTGAGTTGGGCATGGACACCTTCAGAAACCTCTATGCACACTTATTGTAGATTGTTCTTTGAATGCAGTTTCCATAGAGTTATCACACGATTGCAGACCACTTTGTTACCCTGGTGTACAAAATGATTTTTGAGAGGATCCACCTTACATGCCGCAGGAAGCAATGGAGGTAGTGATCGATGTAGCAGATTGGTATGCTTCGCCCCTTGGCACCTTCATACGGATGTACAGCGCAGAGAAGGATATGCATGTTCTACTGAATTTTGTCATGGACAAGCTCATCATGCAAGAGGTGTCTTATAACATCTCAACAGGTTTGTGAGCGAGACTGCAGAGGAAGAAGAAGGCACCTTGGCCTGCTCTTCCTTTGCGGTTCAAGATGTACAAGATACAGAATCTCAAGCATGTTGAGGCCGAGACGAAGGAGTTCAAAAGTTTCACCTTTGGAACCAAAAGTTTCAATCTGTATGACCCGCATTGCTTGATGAAGGACCACTATGCGAGAGTGTCCTTGGATCCATGGGGTGTGTCATTGGCCTAAAGAAGACCCATGGAGATATTGCTATCACTTCTCTAGGCTCAATGAACTAGTAGGCATAGATGTGGAGTGGTTGGAAAAGCAGAAAGAGGTAGCATCTTAGAGACCACCATCATCAGTAGTAGTAGAGGATAATGTACATGCACATGACAAAGGCAAGAGAAAGGTTGTTGACAACACAAAGGTAGAACAAATCCACAAGTTCAAAGTTGATCCACTTGTGATGAAAGAAGCTTTCAAGATTGAGGTTAAAAGGAGACAAAGAGACAAGAGGATTGTGCAAAGGCTAAGAGCGAAATAGAGGATGGAGGAAATAGAAAAGGAGTTGCAGGAGTTGAAGCAACAACTCCAAGAAGAATAGGAGCTGCACATAAGAGAGAAGGAAGTGCAACAAAGACATGCACAGTAGGGGGTGCAACATGCACAAATTAATGAAATTGTGCTCATACAGGTTATAGACTCATCTGAGCAGCTGACACGGAGCAGATAGGGTGAGAAGTCACAAGAGCATGACTTATCTCAAGAAATTGAACAAATGCTAGAACAAATGGATATGGATATTGTGCAGCCAGAGTTAGATTAGGATATTGACTTCATTCCTTAGAACCAAGAGGTCACCTCACTGAATTCACCATATCTGGAAGCAGAGCAAGTCCCAAGCGATCAAGGAGACTCAAAAATCTTTGAAGACAATATAAAAGTAGAGATGCACAACATATATTTTGACAAGTCGCAACACAGGGTTGTGCAGTCATGCAAAGTGCCCACTTTGGATGTTCACATATCTCCTGTGCAGTTTGAAGAACAAGTGATCATATCTGATGTCCACAAGCATCCAACAACATTGGTTGATGCTACCAGAGCATATGCAGAAGCCACTAGCTCGAGTGTTCGATTCTTGATAGCATAGAATGAGTGCATGGTGAAGGAGTTACAAGTGACCAAGCAGGGAGGGGAACATGCTACATCATTCACTAGAGCAGAGTTGAAGAGAGTGATACTAGATGAAGTATCATCCCTCGAGACAATCATGAGGATGTTGTATTCTAGATTCGGCACCGTGCATAAAGTCGTTTTCCATCTCAACGGTTGGCAACAACGCTATGCTAGGAGAGCATGCATCTTGTCAAATATGCACACTGTCATCGTTCACATGCAAACATGGACAATGAGGTACAAAGGAGCTCCATTTCACTTGCCAAAGATGATGAATCCCAAGGTGGTAGAGTTGAAGGCATGCATATGGAGTCAGATCCAGAACTATGAGGAACTCTCGCAGCTCATCACTAGTTTGCAAGCTTCACATGCATGGGGTGTTTAGAAGCATGGATGTCATTTTGCACACGCACGCGATTCCATCTATTGGTACACTCACTGAGGCAAAGTCAAAGAACCAAGTCCGATGTGAGTTGGACATGTACTTTGATGAGTTGATGCACATAGCCACCAGTGCAGACTTGGACATCAGCGCATACACTATGCATCAGTATGTTGCTGGTCCAGCTGCACTCAAGACTATGATGTGCATGTTATCAGATGAGTTGGACATAGGTGCCAAATCAGTGTACCTGGATGCAACAAAGGCAAGAGTTCGCTTTCAGCAGGATGTCACCATTGAGCACTTGGACACCATAACGAACTACCAATCTTGGCACCAGTTCGCCACCATTGATCATCACAAGGATGTCGAAGAGTTAGTCTTGCCACAACTGTCTGAGTCTTAGTAATGTCTTGCACGGCTTGCTTAAGCCTATTTTATCTGACATGGGTACCTATGCAGATTGTAATGTAACATCTAGTAAAAGTGAAAGACCAAGTGTTGATAATAGAATGTAACAGTCATGTAGTAGTTGAAGAGCCATGAGGGTAGGTGAAGAGTTACAAAGGGGAATGTCAAGGGTCACCCCACCCTTTTCTATTTATAGAACCTCATAACTCATTGTACAGGAATTTGGGAGCCAAGATTCCAATAGGTGTATCTTACAGAAATCTTGGAGTGTATTGTAACGATCCTTGGCTTCTCCACAGTGTAGAGCTAGTATACCTCTTTGGAGGAGCAGACGACAGTGATTGTAACATTCTATTCTCAGGACTAGTGGTTGGTCATAGATGTATGTATGATTGGATCTTTCAATTTCTTAATATAATAGAAGCACCATATTTCATGCATATGTTGTTATTGTATTTCAACTACCTTTTTTACTCTAATGATATATGTATTTTCTATTTATGCATGTATGTATGGAATTTTCTATATATGTTTGTATGAATCTTATCAAGATGTGTTGTTGGTTTAACCATCACTTTGGATCATTGGCTAACCTTCTTTCCAACTTGTGATGTATCTATCTTATGTGTTCCCTTTCAAGCCGCATGCTGTCACAGGTTTCTAAGGGGCACACTCATACCCCTGTTATGTGTGTTAGACCCATTCATGCTCCTTCCTTGAATTGTTGTGCATGTCACACCCTTGCTACCAACAGAGACATATTCCTCACCTTTGTGTGCAACCACAATCAAGGAGATACCGTACTACCCCACTGTTGGGACTGCTGCGCCAAACAACCTAAGGTCTAGTTGGGACTTCATACTGAGGAGATCCCCTGACATGTTGTCGGGTCCAACACTATCAACAATTCCTCCTTCCATCACTTGGTTCTAAGCTTCCTTCTTCATGAACTTCAAACTTACTTTTGCCTTCTTATCCTTGAACAAAATTTTGACTACAAATGAAGGCTAAACTACCTATATATAGTGGTTTTCCCCTCAAAATGAGTTGACATTTCCTAGTTACAAGGCCGACATGCCTTTCTATAATTGTCTTAAGGCTAACTTCAGGGTGACCTTGTGACACGGTCTTGGAGGGTTCACAAATTTTTCTTTTACAATTATTTACATGCCCAAATGGGTCTTTCATCTTTGAAATGGACCCTATAGACTTTATGAAATGATGACTAATCCTAAAGGCTCACAATGGGAGCCTTAACTAACAATAAAATTCCTTGATCATGAAATGCATGGCTCAAGCATTACAAAAATAATATTTTTTCTTCTTTACATCAATTACATAAAATCATGATTACACATGTCATTATGAGGACCGAACCTAGTTACACTTTTGAACAGTGTCGTCATTATCATCACAAAGTGTATCTTAAGTGTCACACCTAGTCGAAGGGAGTTACTTTTTCATTCTTAAAAGGTATTTATAATGCATTCTTATGCACTATTATTTCCTATTCATCATAAGGAAATACATCATACACATTCCCCAAGTCTTGAGGACTATTGTACAAGTGTCGTCGCTATCATTACAAAGTGTAGCCTAAGTGTCACACTTGGAGGAGCTTGTTGTATTGTCATCAAATTGAGGGGATCATGTTGTTATTATGTATTGAGTGTTCAATTTTGTGTCATCAATTATTATGAGTGCGTGTGATCATTCATAAGTTCAATCCTGGTCTCACTTATACCTCATTGATCCCGCACTTAGCCAAATCCTAAAAATATTTCTTCCCAACCAATTTGACCCAACTCAACCTCCTTGAATTGTTCATTCCATAGTAGCAAGGCTCAAGCTTCCCCTTGCCTCCTGGAATTGCGTGATGCATAGTTCTTGCCTCCAAGGATTGCACATTGTGTAGTCTTAGTGCTCAACCTTTCCCTCTTAACCTCCACAACTATGAAATTTACCCTTACATTCAATCTCCTTCTGCACATTATGCAGTGGAAATCCTCAAGTTGTCTCCATGCCTCCCTAAGTTGTGCAATTGTACAATACCTAGGCCTCTCTCTCTCTCTCTTGTACTATGCATTTGGAAAATTCAAGGCTTAAGACTACCTCATTGAGCTCCTCAACTGCACAGTCATCTTGCCTAGGCTCTAGAATTTCACATTATGTAGTGTCAAGCAACAAGTTTCTTTCCTCAGTTGCACAATTAGGGAATCCAGTGCCCCTCTCTCCCCCATAAAACGCACATTGCGTAGTATAAAGGATTAAGCTTTCCTTACTAAGCTCCCAAACTACACAGTCTTCCTTCCCAGGCTTCCATAACTAAGCATTGTGTAATCTCAAGTCTCATTCCCTCATTCCTCTAAAAATGCGCACTGTGCAATCTCTGAGCTTTTGTCCTGGTCTAGTACTTAGTTCCAGGTCAACCAATGGTTTTTATGAATTAAGTTAGACTAGGATATTTTAGGACTGATGTCATATTTTCATGAGCATATTTTTCTTGCAGGTACTTTATCTTGATTTGACAAGATGATGCTCAGAGAGGAAGAGAGGGAGACTATGCCGAAAGACACTTGTTATGTTGGAATCATGAAGGAGTCACCGAGAAATAAGATGAAGAGACATTAGCTTCCGATAGAAGATCAAAGAATAGGATTGCATGCAGACTCCATATCAATCAACCCCTTGGAGGATGAATACAAAGAACATGCAAGATCTATCATGAAGATGAAAAGAAAGTAGCAAAAGGAGCAGCCTACAATGCCACATCATCATGAAGTTCATGTCATCATTGTCAAGAGTGATGTCAAGAGTCACATGTGTCATGATGTCTTGCCACATCATTTGTGGAATGTAATGATGTAATTTCCCAAAATGATAAAATGTAAAATATGTGAAATACCAAGGGTCCCACATGGAATATTAAGAATCATTGTTGAGCTCTAAAGTCACATGGAAGCTCAAGGTCATGTAAGAATTCGAAAATTCATTGTAGAAGCTCAAGTTTCATGAGGGAGGTCAGGAGTCACATGGGAGGTGAAGAGTCACCTCAGGTTATAAATACACCGTCATAACTCAAGCAAAGGACTTTTGGGACTTGAAATTTCACCTTTCCTTCTTTCGCTTGGCATAGGAGAGAAGAAATTTCTTTGGAGAAAAAAGTGGTGACTTAATGTTTCACTATTGGGGCTAGTTTGGAAGCATTGTACTTGTATATCTTGGCACTTCCACTTAAATATATGAAGCTCGATTAGCCAACATTTTTTCATGCATGTATCATGAATATCGTAGGACTATTGTTTAGATTTTTGTGGTATTTGTTTCATTCATATGTACTAAGGAAATTGAACTATTCTGGTGGCTTTGGTACTTATCTTGTTGAAGCTATGTTGCATTTAGTTTTATGATCATGGTTGGTTTGTGAACTACGTTGCAGACTAACTTGCGATCCTCTTATGCTCTTGTGTGTTTTTTTAGGATGGTACTATTACTTTACTTCTAGAGGCTCATTCTCTTTCTCCTTGCCATGAAAGTACCTTATGTACATTGCAATTGTATGCCTCACAATGTCTTCTTACTTTCTTGTTTCAAAAAGTGTTGTATAACCTCTTATGTCAACAATTTTAGCCAAGGAAAATACCTAAAGACAATGGAAAACAACTGTATTTTTGGTTGGGTCTTCGATTCCAAACACTATGAGGTCTAATTTGGGCTTCACATCAGTGAGACCCCCTTTCTTAATGAATTTCCAGCATGTTCAACACAAGCATAGATACTTTTATGAATATTGGTTGAGGTCCTACTGAAGCTGAAGGTTTTTCTTTTCATGTGATTTCATCTATAAATTAACTGTCCCAAGGCTTACTTGGCCTTGGGTTTTGTCACCCAAAGTGGTGGTTTTTGGATTAATTTATTTTTTATTTGTACTTCTATTTCCTCTTCTAGTCATGCATACTATATGACATGAAACTACCTATTAAGGAAAAAATTGACCATAGGTTATTTAAGGTACATGCACAAGTTCTTACCTTCCATCTTTAATATCCAACCCTTTCAAAGTTACCTATGCATCTACAAACAAGTATTAGTGTGGTAGAGCTCTTTCAAAGACCTCCTCGACAATGGTGCAAAAATGTTAGGGAATTTGATTGCTCAAAATAAAAAACTTATTACCTAAAAATTAATTTAACAACCCAGGAGAATGCCTCTTGTTTGACAAGGATGCAACCAATTAATATGTCAAGGCACTAATGAAGAAGTCTTAAGAAGTTCCAAGTGCTTAATTCCAATCATGTACCTTGTTTGATAATCTAGACCTTAACCCTTGATGACATATGGAGGAATACACTTAATGAATGACCACACTTAATGATGGCACTTGATGAGGTCTTGATAACATGGTTGGAATACTAGATGATGACATGGAAGATCTCATTTGATGGTTGGAAGACTACCTTGGAACTTTCCTAATGATGTTTCCTATGACATATCATTGCACCATTATATGATGACACGGGATGATACACTCATTGTTGGATACTATCATGATGACATGGATGTCCTACATGATCTTATGATGATGAAGAAGCCAAACAATGGAGAAGTCATACTATCCCAAAAATTCCTCATGTTGTCCCAAACTTTTTATGCATAAAATTTAAGGATAGCCACAAAGAAAAAATAATTTTTCCACCTTAGAGGCATATTTTCTTAATGGGACCTAGACCATCTTAAAGAGGATTTTTTCCTCTTTCTAATGATCCCTTAATTTCCTCGAAACTCCCAGTGGTTGCTGAGAAAATGAATTTTTAAGTTGAGAAATATATATTTTAATGCAAGTTGAAATGAGCCAACTCATGCAACTTGGCCTCTCATTCAAGTGACGTGACAACATGTCACTTCCACAAGTATGGTTGACCTAATAATACATCACAAACATCCAGAGGTGCAACATCCCACAATACCTCATATGTGAAGGGCTTGATGTTGTATGGAAGATGACACTATTGGTGGACTCGGAGATCACGTCCTTGGTGAAGGCAACCGATGCTATATGGTTGTGGGTGTGGTATGGTTGGTGGTCCTAGCCGCTTCATGACCTATGCTGAAATGAGGTTCTTTTAGCTGCCACTGTCGATAATGAATTGCAGCGGTGAACCCTACATCCACATTTGTGAGTGGAAAAGACGCTCCACCTCTTCTGGATCTTTGGGTTCAATCTTCTGGACCTTGTTGGTGGCAACAGTGGCATTGGGATCAACATCAATTATTTTCTTCCCTTTTCATTCCCCATGTCAGGTTCTGACTCAGGGTTAGAACATGCATCTGATTCTAAAGCCTTCAACTCAGCCACCAGCGACTTCTTGGTTTGACACTCACTTGTGTTATGAGTGGGGCTCTTATGGAACTCATACCACTTTCCTGTGTCCTTCTTTGACTTCGTGGTGTTGTTATTTTCTTGCGGCTTTGACGGGTTGTCTTAGGTCACCTCGCCTTGGATTTGTCCTTTGTTCTTCAGATTCACAGATCCAAAGTCTCACTTCTTTTGTTTAAACTTCTCCTCGATCTTGACGGCGTGTCGGTATGCCGTGCCAAGTGAGGAGATGTCCAAGAGCTCCATCTCAGCCTGGATGTACCTTTGTAGGTAGTTACGATATTTGAGTACCAAATGCAGCTCAAAATCCTTGATACCCAACTTTGTGTGAAGGGTATGAAAAATATTTGTGAACTCTGGCACACCTTGGTCCCTTCCTTGCCGCAGCGTGGTCCACTTTATGTATTTGTCCTCATAGCTCTTGACTGGATAGTACTACCCTTGATGGCATCCCAGAATTAATTCCAAGTGGGTGCGACTAAAAATAGTGAGCCCGTACTTTCATCCTTCTGCTCGTAGTAGGTTTCCCACTAGTCTTTGATGTGGGGGGGCTGCTTTGAAAATTGCAAAAGTGATATTTTCTTGACTGGAAAATCATGAACAAAAAAATACCCTTCTAGCAGATTTAACCATTTATATACGACATCTACATCTATTTGACCCTCGAATATGGGGATTACAAAGTTGACTTGTACCTTGAAGGGTGTGGTGTTTCTAGAGTAGTCATTGGAAGTCGATGCATCGGCCATGGGAAGTTGCTGAAGGACCTGGGCAAAGTTTTCCATCATCACGTTCCTTTGTCGCTTGAGGGATTCTTTGAGAAAGATTTTGATAGGATCTCCTACCCCATCATCTTTCAATTCATCCACCATGGGAGGTCGTCAAGATTTGCGATGCTGGTCTTGCAAAGGTTCAACCAGTTCAAGCCTTAACTCCTTATATCTCGACCTCGTTGGGGACATGTAAAGAAAAATAGAGAAAGAACAGACCGCTCTGATACCACTAATCTGAATTTAAACAAGAATGAAATAAATTACAGATATAACCATAAATACAGATATGCAGTAGAAATAATACTTCATTTCATTAATATAAAATACTGAAATATGCTTACAAACAGAAATGGAAATAAACCAACTAGGGCGATGGTAGCTTATCTCTGAGAAGAGATGTGGTGGCTACATGCCTCTGAACTGTGTTACAATGAGGCTCAAAGGCCTATTTATTGTTGAGAAACAATGGAAAACCCTAACCATCCAAAAACCTAACCCTAGGAGATGAAGCAACAAACTATGGGCCTCATTTGGGTAAATTGGTACGTCAACTTCCTAGGGTCGTAACTTTGGCATACGATCTTCGTTTGATGCACACAATACCTCATTAGAAAGATCTATCTGAGGACTACAACTTTTGAGTGAGCAGAATGGGTCAGTGACCCATGTTTCTTGTATTTTTACCAAAAAACCTCGTTTAGGGCCTAAAAACGGCTTTGGAAGTTCAGGACCTGAAAAACTGCCGAAAATACTAAATTGTGCTACAATTAAGGAAACTAAAAAAAATGAAAGAGATAGTTGTGGGGGTCCAAGTGGGATAGGCGAGTGGCCATCAACATCCACCTGGATCATTCCCACCCCCTTAGGAAGCAATGGTCCCCATTGCGTTAAGTTCCTCCATGAGATGAGGAAACTTCTGATGAACTTGGTCCCTTGTGAGCTATTATGCAATCTCTGATGTGTCCAATAATGGTGGGAAGCATGGTAGAGGGTGGTCAACATCGAACACTCGGTGCAAGTGAAGGAACCGAGAAATGATGTGTTCCAAAGCATTATTTCCCACAACCTTGGTAATGGTATAAGGACCATATCAGAGTGGCTTGAGCTTCTGATGGGCTCTTGTAAGGCGTTCTTTCTATAGATGCAACCAGACTTTTTCACCCAAAAGAAACTTGTGTGGCACCTGATGTTGATCATGTCGCTACTTGTACTTGGCATTTTCCATCATGGATTTGCGATAGATCGGCTCATTGGGTAGAGGTGCTCTAGAAGTCAAATCAGATGAATGGTTGACCTGATAGTGCAACGGTACCCTTGGGTTGAGGAGAAGATGTCCTTGTCTTCTTTCATGACCGTATCCACCTGATTCCATTGCATGGAGGAACCCTTCCTAGGGGCCATGGATGTGGCTACAATCTTCCCCTTACTTTGAGAACGAACCAGACAAAAAATAAACTTCCTAGTTTAGGAGATGATCTTACTACCTTTATTAGCAGAGATCAAAGAAATGGCGGTAGGTGGGGCTACCTTTGATATCCTGTATAATGTATTAACCAAATAAATAATAACAGTGTGAGGCCTTGACTCATACATAGCATGTCACTTCCACAAGTATGGTTGGCCTAATAATACATCACAAAAATCTAGAGGTGCAACATCACACAGTACCTCATCTGTGAAGGGCTTGAGGATGTAGGGAAGACGAGACTGCTAGTGGACTCAGAGATCACGTCCTTGGTGAAGCCACCTGATGCTGTATGGTTGTGGGTGTGGTATGGTTGGTAGTCCTAGCCGCTTCATGACCTCTACTGAAATGAGGTTCTTTTGGCTGCCACTGTTGACAATGAATTGCAACGACGAACCCTTCACCCACATTTGTGAGTGAAAAAGATGCTCCCCCTCTTCTGGATCTTCAGGCTCAATATTTTGGACCTTGGCATGCCAACAATGGTGTTGGGCTCTACATCAATGATTTGCTTCCCTTTTTCATTCCCCTTGTCGGGTTCTAACTCAAGGTCGGAACATGCATTTGATTCTGAAGCCTTCAACTCGGCCACCAACGACTACTTGGTCCAACACTCACTTGTGTTATCAGTGGGGCTCCTATGGAACTCACACCACTTTCCTATGTCCTTCTTTGACTTCATGGTGTTTTTCGTTTCTTACGGCTTTGATGGGTTGTCTTGGGTCACCTTGCCTTGGATTTTTCCTTTGTTCCTCGGATTCGTAGATCCAAAGTCTCTCTTCTTTTGTTTAAACTTCTGCTCGATCTTGACAGTGTATCGGTATGCCGTGCTGAGTGAGGAGATGTCCAGGAACTCCATCTCATCCTGGATGTACCTTTGCAGGCATCTGCGGTATTTGAGTACCAAATGCAGCTCAGAATCCTTGATACCCAACTTTGTGCGAAGAGTACGAAAAATATTTGTAAACTCTAGCACACCTTGGTCCCTTCCATGCCAGAGCATGGTACACTTTATGTATTTATCCTCATAGATCTTGACAGGGTATTACTGCTCCTTGATGGCATCCCGGAATGGATTCCAAGTGGGTGCGGCTGAAAATAGTGAGCCTGTACTTTCATCCTTCTGCTCACAACAGGTTTCCCACCAGTCTTTGATGTGGGGGGCTTCTTTGAGAAGTGCGAAAGTGATCTTTTCCTGACTGGAAAAATCATGAACAGAAAAATACCCTTCTAGCAGATTTAACCATTTATCTACGACATCTGCATCTATCTGACCCTAGAATATGGGGATTTCAAAGTTAACTTGTACCTTGAAGGGTGTGGCGTTTCTAGAGTAGTTGTTGGAAGCCGATGCATCAACCCTGGGTAGTCGGTTAAGGATCTAGGCAAAATTGTCCATCATCATGTTCCTTTGTCACTCGAGGGCTTCTTTGAGAAAGAATTTGATAGGATCTCCTGATCCCTCATCTTTCTTTTCATCCGACATGGGAGGCTGTTAGGATTTGCGAGGCTGGTCTTGCAAAGGTTCAACTAGTTCAAGCCCTAACTCCTTATATCCTGACCTCTTTGGGGACATGAAAAAAGAAACAGAGAAAGAGCATACCGCTCTGATACCACTGATACAGATTTAAACAAGAATGTAATAAATTATAGACATAGCCATAAATACAAAGATGCAGCAGAAATAATACTTCATTTCATTAATGTAAAATACTGAAATATGCTTACAAATAGAAATGGAAACAAAGCAGCTAGGGTAATGGTAGCTTATCTCTGAGAAGAGATGTGGTGGCTACATGCCTCTAAATTGTGTTATAATGAGGCTCAAAGGCCTATTTACTGTTGAGAAACAATGGCAAACACTAAGCATCCAAAAACCTAACCCTAGGAGATGAAGCGCTAAACTATGGGCCCCGTTTGGGTAAATTGGTACACCAACTTCCCGGGGTTGTAACTTTGGCATACGATCTCCGTTTGACACGCAAAATACCTCGTTAAAAAGATTTATCTGAGGAATACAACTTTTGATTGAGCAACATGGGTCCATGACCCATGTTGCACTCGATTTTCCCAACAAATGGCGTTTAGGGCCTTAAAATGGCTTTGGAAGTTCAGGACCCGAAAAATTGCCAAAAATAGTAAATTGTGCTATAATTAAGGAAACTGAAAAAAACGAAAGAGATAGTTGTGGGGGTCTAAGTGGAATAGGCGACTGGCCACCAACATCCACTTGGATCATTCCTACCCCTTAGGAAGCAATGATACCCGTTGCGTTCATTTCCTCCATGAGATGAGGAAACTTCTACTGAACTTGGTCCCTCGTGAGTTGTTCTGCAATTTTTGATGTGTTTAGTAATGGTGGGAAGCATGGTAGAGGGCGACCCACATTGAACACTCGGTGCAAGTGAAGGAATGGGGGAATTTTTTGTTCCAAAGCATTATTTCTCACAACCTTGGTAATGGTGTAAGGACCATATCGGAGTGGTCTTAGCTTCTGATGGGCTCTTGTAGGGCGTTCTTTCTACAGATGCAACCAAACTTTGTCACCCAATAGAAACTTGTGTGGCACCTAATGTTGATCATGCCATTGCTTGTACTTGGCATTTTCCACAATGGATTGGCAATAGATCGGCCCTTTGGGTAGAGGTGCTCCGGAAGTTAGATGAGACGAATGCTTGACTTGACAGTGCAATGGTACCCCTGTGGTTGAGGAGAAGATGTCCCTGTCTTCTTTCATGATCGTATCCACCTGCTTTTACTGGGTGGAGGAACCATTCTCGAGGGCCATTGGCTATGATCTTCCCCTTACTTTGAGAGCGAACCAGAGAAAAAATAAATTTCCTAGTTTGGGAGATGATCTTACTGCCTTTCTTAGCAGAGATTAAAGAAGTGGCGGTAGGTGGGGCTACCTCCAGTATCTTATATAATGTATTACCCAAATAAATGATAACAGTGCCAGGCCTTGACTCATATACATCATGTCGCTTCCACAAGTATGGTTGGCCTAATAATACATCACAAACATCTAGAGGTGCAACATCACACAATACCTCATATGTGAAGGGCTTGATGTTGTAGGGAAGATGACACTGCTGGCGGACTCAGATATCATGTCCTTGGTGAAGCCACCCGATGTTGTACGATTGTGGGTGTGGTATGGTTGGTAGTCTCAGGTGCTTCATGACCTCTGCTGAAATGAGGTTCTTTTCACTGCCACTGTCGACAATGAATTGTAGCGGTGAACCCTTCACCCACATTTATGAGTGGAAAAGACGCTCCCCCTCTTCTGGATCTTCAGGC
This sequence comes from Pinus taeda, assembly GCA_000404065.3. Lineage (NCBI taxonomy): Eukaryota > Viridiplantae > Streptophyta > Pinopsida > Pinales > Pinaceae > Pinus > Pinus taeda. The sequence continues at coordinate 297,010 of APFE030961423.1, forward strand.
TCAATCTTTTGGACCTTGACGATGGCAATAGTGACGCTGGGCTCTACATCAATGATTTGCTTCCCTTTTTCATTCCCCTTGTCGGGTTTTGACCCAGAGTTGGAACATACATCTGATTCTGAAGCCTTCAACTTGGCCACTAGCAACTACTTGGTCCGACACTCACTTATGTTATGAGTGGGGCTCTTATGGAACTCACACCACTTTCCTGTGTTCTTCTTTGACTTCGTGGCATTGTTGTTTTTACAGCTTCGATGGGTTGTCTTGGGTCACCCCGCCTTAGATTTGTCATTTGTTCTTCAGATTCGCAGATCCAAAGTCTCACTTCTTTTGTTTAAACTTTTGCTCGATCTCGATGGCGTATCGGTATGTCGTGCCAAGCGAGGAGATGTCTAGGAACTCCATCTAATTTTGGATGTACCTGTGTAGGCAGCCATGGTATTTGAGTACCAAATGCTGCTCAGAATCCTTGATACCCAACTTTGTGTGAAGGGTATGAAAAATATTTGTGAACTCTGGCACAACTTGGTCCCTTCCTTGCCACAGCGTGGTCCACTTTATGTGTTTGTCCTCATAGCTCTTGACAAGGTAGTACTGCTCCGTGATGGCATCATGGAATGAATTCTAAGTGGGTGTGGCTAAAAATAGTGAGCCTGTACTTTCATCCTTCTGCTCATAGTAGGTTTCCCACTAGACTTTGACATGAGGGGCTGTTTTGAGAAGTGCAAAAGTGATCTTTTCCTGACTGGAAAAATCATGAACAAAAAATACCCTTCTAGCAGATTTAACCATTTATCTGCGACATCTGCATCTATCTAACCCTCGAATATGGGGATTTCAAATTGAACTTATACCTTGAAGGGTATGGCATTTCTAGAGTGGTTTTTGGAAGCTAATGCGTCGGCCCTGGGTAGTCGCTGAAGGATATGGGAAAAGTTGTCCATCATCGTGTTCCTTGTCGCTGGAGGGAGTCTTCGAGCAAGATTTTGATAGGATCTCCTGCCCCCTCGTCTTTCTTTTCGTCTGCCATGGGAGGCCATCGAGATTTGCAAGGCTGGTCTTGAAAACATTCGACCAGTTCAAGCCCTAACTCCTTATATCTCGAGCTCGTTGGGGACATGCAAAGAAAAACATAGAAAGAGCAAATCACCCTAATACCACTGATCCAGATTTAAACAAGAACGCAATAAATAACAGATATAACCATAAATATAGAGATGCAATAGAAATAATACTTCATTTCATTAATGTAAAATAATTAAATATGCTTACAAATAGAAATGGAAATAAACCAGCTAGGGCGATGGTATCTTATCTTTGAGAAGAGTTGTGGTGGCTACATGCCTCTGAACTATGTTACAATGAGGCTCAAAGGCCTATTTATTGTTGAGAAACAATGGAAAACCCTAAACATCCAAAAACCTAACCCTAGGAGATGAAACACCAAACTATGGGCCTCGTTTGGGTAAATTGGTAACTTTTGATCCTTATGAAAAATAAATATTGGTAGCTTTGGTCCCCATTGCATTAAGTTCCTTCGTGAGATGAGGAAACTTCTACTAAACTTGGTCCCTGGTGAGCTATTCTGCAATCTCTGATGTGTCCAGTAATGGTGGGAAGCATGGTAGAGAGTAGTCCACATCGAACACTCGGTGCAAGCAAAGGAATGGGGGAATGTGTGTTCCAAAGAAGTTTTTCCCACAACCTTGGTAATGGTGTACGGATGATATCAGAGTGGTCTAATCTTCTGATGGGCTCTTGTAAGGTGTTCTTTATGCAGATGCAACCAGACCTTTTCGCCCACCTGAAACGTTTGTGGCACTTGATGTTGATCATGTCGTTGCTTGTACTTGGAATTTTCCACAATTGAGTGGTGATAGATCGGCCCGTTGGGTAGAGGTGCTCTGGAAGTTAGATCAGACGAATTCTTGACTTGACAATACAATGGTACCCCTGTGGTTGAGGAGAAGATGTCCCTATCTTCTTTCATGACCATATCCACCTGCTTCTATTACGTGGAGGAACCCTTCCCAGGGGCCATGGATGTGGCTACGATCTTCCCCTTACTTTGAGAGCAAACTAGACAAATATTAAATTTCCTAGTCTGGGAGATGATCTTACTACCTTTCTTAGCAGAGATCAAAGAATGGTGGTAGGTGGGGCTACCTCCGGAATCATGTATAATGTATTACCCAAATAAACAATAACAATGCGAGGCCTTGCCTCATACACAACATGTCGCTTCCACAAGTATGGTTGGCCTAATAATACATCACAAACATCTAGAGGTGCAACATCACACAATACCTCATCTGTGAAGGGCTTGATGATGTAGGGAAGATGACACTGCTGGTGGACTCGAAGATCATGTCCTTGGTGAAGCCACCCGATGTTGTACTGTTAAGTTATGGTATGTTCTATGCTTATATCAGTTTACTTATCTTTCTTATTATTATCCACAAATTAGCAATCACATGTACATAAAGTAAAGTGTAGATAGAACATTAAACAATTGACAGAAAACAAGCCAAGACAAGAGACACAAGATGTGGTGGCTAGCTAGGGAAAAACCCTAATATGGGGAAACCCTTTGATCTAATCTTCTTTTATCTTCAATAATTCAGCAAAGAGAAATAGTACATAAATTTGATTTACATCAGCAATAGCAAACCGTAGATCAGCCAAAATAGGGCAGACAATATCTTGCAAACTGTTCGTCAGATTGGCTTGATTCCACCACCAAAAAATGCGGCCTTCAAAGGAGAGTCAGATCCAACTATAGCACAGTTCAGAGAGAGAGAAAGATGGTCAACACTGGTCAAAATTACGATCTGCAGTTGCAACCCTAAGTTCTGCATCCTTCCTTCCACACATGTGAGAGAAGAGTCCCTTTCTGCGTAGTAGGAGAAGAGTCTCTTCTCTTTGTAGGATAGAGAGAGAGATGTGTTGAGAAGTGTGTACAAATGAGGAAAATACCTCCTATATTTATATACAAATGTTGATGATGAATAGATGCGTTTGTTGTGCTTTTGAGCCTACATGAGTTGCTGGTTGGCTTGATAATTATTCCATAATCTAAATAAATTCATATCTCCATAAATACTTATTAGAATCGGATGATCCTACACCTCTCGATGAGAGTAATCCAAGAAAAATATAATCAAACATGAATAAGGTGACCTACATGAAGTTTGGCCCTAGTTGCCAATTTTAACACTTCCTCTCAACTAGGGAGAACTTCATCAATGATTCGTCTGTCTGTCATTACTATTCATACATCAAATGCACTACCTTGTACAGCTTGACCCCTACTCTACTCTACCTTTCTATGCTCTATTCTGCCTTGCTATGCTCTACTTTGCCTTGCTATGCTATGCTCTGCCTTGCTATGCTCTGCTCTGCCTTGCTATGCTCTGCTCTGCTAGAACTATGAAGAAGAAGAAGAAGAAGAAGAAGAAGAAGTGATCGAGGATGTATCATACCATCCTCCACTGACTCAAAGCCAGTCTCAGAGTGTGTACCACCGGTCCCAAACTAGTCCTCAACCAACCCAAAGTCAGTGTCATAGTGGGTACAACTCCTACCACTAGTCCCACACCAATATCATTGATCTCAGATCAATGAAGTTCATCCTAGCATAGGGAGTACGGTAGATACAATGATGCATCCATCAGTACTACTATGGTCCCTATCCTCATTTTCCTGCTCATTGATCAGATGAGAGGTACTTCCCATGAGTCCCAGATTTCATTGGTAGGATGCCTCGATAGGAGAACTAATCATCCTGTCCACAAGAGAGTGAATCATCTTGTCCCACAAGAGAGTGAATCATCTTGTCCACATGAGAGTGAATCATCCTGTCCATAGGAGAGTGAATCATCTTGTCCCACAAGAGAGCGAGTCATCTTGTCCACAGGAGAGCGAATCATCGTATCCATAGGAGAGTGAATCATCCTATCCAATGGATTCCATGGAGAACTAATCATCTTGGCCCACAAGAGAGAAAATCATCCTGTTCCACAATCGCCATGGAGAACACATCATCCAAGCCTCACAGGAGAACTAATCATCCTGCTACACAATCATCATGGAGAACACATCATCCAAACCTCACAAGAGAACTAATCATCCTTCTACACAATCATCATGGAGAACACATCATACAGACCTCACAAGAGAACTAATCATCCTACTACACAATTGTCAACAATGTAAACTTTGAAACAGGAACTATAAACTCAAAACGGGAACTCTGGCCAAAAAAACATAAAAAAATAGTGCTAAAAACGAAAAGTGTGTATACTGGAATGGTGGTTTCTTTTTTTTAGGGCTAATTTTGAACATGTTTTAAAAATGGCAGTGAAAACAAAACTTTTTTGCAAAATATAGCTTGAAAACGAAAAAGTGATTATACTGGAACGATGATTTTTTTTTTAGGGTCAATCTTCAAAATTTATAAAAAAATGCTAGTAAAATGATCTAACAACATAAAAGTGTCTCATAAATTCTCATTTAACACCATAAGGAAATCAAAAATTTTATTTCAAGAGACGATGCATACATCAGTTAGATAAACTGTCTTAAACAATTATTCAAAAATCACTCATATTTTCTTGCATGCCATCAAAATTCACATCTTCAGATGAGTCACTGGATGCTGATGAAGATGTTCCATATTCTTCTCTTTCATCAACTAGTGCCCCATCTGAGTCCACATGCATGCCCATCATTTCAGGTTTCAAAATTCTTCTAGATCTACGACTGGTTTCAGCAGACTCCCATCTCAATATTGTTCCTTCTGGTAACAACCTTTTTAGAATCTCTATCATCTTGAAGCGAAGAGTTCCCTCTTTGTTAAATTGAAGTCATAAACAAGTATGTCAACATCCTCCAATTTCAATATGTCTGTGCGGCGACAATTTATATTCGTACCCTTTCTTTTTCTCTGTCCACTATTTTTTTTTGTCAACTACCATCTCTGGCTTATACGCACCATTGAATGGGTGTGTATTTGTGGCATACCAATGTACTTCAACACTTGTAACATCCTCATTTTCTGTAAAAATCTTTATAAATTTAGCAACCCAACATGGATAGCCATTAAGATCTCCATCTGCTAGCACTGTGATCATGCAACCCTCCTTAATATCCTGTACTGAACCCCTGTAAAGGTCTTCCATGGCTTCACGTTGTGCACAAGATCTTCTGGAACCAATATACATCTCTCTTTCCTCTGCTTGTGAAGAATTAATGATACCTTGAGATTGTTGTTGTTCAACAATGTTTATTTCCTCATGTGCATTCGACACATTTTGTGGCCA
>APFE030961427.1:9113-22111 GCA_000404065.3 Pinus taeda
TTACTATTTAAAAATATATATATTTTCCTCTTTTCAAAATATTTATTATAATGATTCATTTAATATTATAAACAAGAAAGGCTGCGTGGCAGTTAGTCCCTGCCTTTAGCAAGCTAGCCCGTTTTGGCAGACCTAGCACCAACACTAGCATATCCAGTAGCAGCACCTACACTAACAACAACAGCCCTTGATGCAGTAGTTGTTTATTATTTAGAATAAGCAGTTGTTGCTTCAGTAGTTGAAGCACCAGTAGATCCAATAGCAATAGTAGATCCGACACTACAGCACCTACACTAACAGCAGCAGCCTTTGATGCAGCAGTTGTTTATTCTGTAGACTAAGCAGTTGTTGGTTCAGTAGTTGAAGCACCAGTAGATCCAGCAGCAATAGTAGATCCGACACTTGCACCTCGTCATGCGAGATGGAGCCTTTAGGACCTAATTGAGGACATAAAGTTTTTTTCTCTGAGTATGCTTAAGAAGGAGAGATTCGTAAATCAGCAGCCCTTGATGCAGCAGTTGTTTATTCTGTAGACTAAGCAGTTGTTGGTTTAGTAGTTGAAGCACTAGTAGATCCAGCAGCAATAGTAGATCCGACACTTGCACCTCGTCATGAGAGATGGAGCCTTTAGGACCTAATTGAGGACATAAAGTTTTTTGCTCTGAGTATGCTTAAGATGGTTCAGCTCAATGTCCTCACTGGAAGCGAAGGAGAGATTCGTAAAAACTGCACAGTTTGTAATACTAATACGTCCTCCACATACGTCATCGTAGATCCTACAGTGAGGTCTTCGTCCTCATCTTCTTAATTCTCTATGATTATGTGATACTTAGCAATCGAATCCTTTCCTCTAATAAAAATTTAATAAAATTATACAGAAATAGTCTAGCAATATCTATTGTAATTTGACTCATTTGTCGTTGTTGGTGGTTTGTCCAGCGTCCTGCATATAGCCATAGTCTATGTATTATACATTTTGAAGATTAAGATATTTCCGATATTTCTATACATTCAATTCGTTAATGGCGAACGTGACAGAAGCCATATTAATTAATGCCTGACATGTTTGTGAAAAGGTGGTCAAATCTGATCCATCCAAATATAAGCGTAGTACTAAATGATTCCACCTTATGGATTTTTCCATGCTTTTTTCGTCCGATCATACCATAAAGTCAGTGAGGAATTGTGCTGAAGTCAAAAGATTTCCAAGATGCGGTGTATATTTATACATATATTATTTTAATAAATTTTACTATAAAAAGTACTTAAGAAAGCCTTTCTAGTACACCATACAGAGATTCTGATGGATTAAACATGAAGTTATCATCTGGGGTCACGGTTCCTCGGAGAAGCAACCTGTCATACCGTTACTTGATCGTGATTTGCAAAGCTAGTGTGTCCTTGCCCTGTCAATAGTCTTCCAACTTTGAGCTTGAACGTGTTTTAGCTACCCAGCTGCTATTGGCATTACAGATGAGTTCAAGCGAACACAATAAGCCCTTGTTGTCAAAGTATATCAAAGTGTAATCTGTTTTGCGAACGAGGAAGGCAACAGCCACGTCACTGGTCTTTTAGTGTTGATGAGATGCAAGGCAACAACCACGTCACTGGTTTTTTAGTGTTGATGAGCTACTCCCTCCAACATGGGTACAAATATCAAGTTTCAAGATTGATGCTCCACATAATTTCAGGATTCATGCTCCACATAGTTTCACAGCGCTGACTGGCTATTGAATAGCAGAAGCGGCCAACTAGAGCATCCGAACTACAGCAACAGCTGGCCCAAGCTCAGGAAGAGTTAAAGAAGGCTATCTCTATCAAAATTGATTATAGAACAGGTAGCAATTATTGGGACTGCAAAGGCTCAAGCATTGCAAGACCTGGAAGAGGCCAAAAAGCTCGCTGAAGAAACTAGTACAAAGCTCGAGGTTTCCGAAAAAACCTCGCGTTACAGCAAGCGTCTGAAGAAGCTACAGTAAAGAAAAGCGTACATTTTGTATTTTTCTATATGTAAATTTCTTTTATTAATTCATTTGTATAATCTTTGATTCTACCAACTTTATCATCATTGAATTTTAAATAGACCTAAACATTATACTATATAATATATATTTTTTTTATAAAAAAATAAATATTATAAATGTTATGATTATAGATTAATTTTAAATATCATGAAGTAAAATGTTTCATTGTGACGAAAAGAATATTACTTAATACAACACATTATAAATTTAGATTATAAAGCAAACACACCGAGAATGTGCTCTCGTGTGCAAATTATTATGAATTAAGAATTGAATGTATGATATTCTGGACAACTTCATAAGACCATGAACAAAAGCAGAAGTAAATGGCCATGTAATTATAATTATCATCACTCATCAATGATAATAGGGTGAATATAACCAGAAATAGATAACTAAGTGAACACAATGGAATGGATATCCAATAAACATTTTATTGGAATGCAACGTAGCGGAGCTCGATAAGCACGCATGGAAGGGCTTATACATTACCACCAGCTCAAGCATAACGCATGAGTGAAACATGGCGTAGGACAACCGTGTCGTGGCGTCGAATGCTCCCCCATCGTCGGTTCCGCCTGCAGGCCGGCCTAAGTCATCGTCTTCTTCGCCGTCCTTCTCTAGACACAACAGCACAGGGTCCCATTTCATCTGTCTCATTTGCAAATCGAACCAGGCATCGCTGTTTAGCAGTCGGGCACGCGCAGCGAAGGGGCGCAACGGGTTTAATTCGAGGCGATAAATCGTTAATGCCGCACCTTGGATTCTGCTCTCGCATGGCTTGGCAGGTCGTGAGGCCCTCTAATGTCTGGTTCGCGATATTGATGTACAGATTGTTGTGCTGAACAGTGTATGTGAGGTTAGCCTGCGAAAAATTGCCGGAACACTTGCAGTGAATTGGAATTCCAATGCTATTTATCGGTGCTTCTCCAAGGTAATTCATAGCATGATGATCCGTCGGACGATGGAGAGGGAGGAGGGTTGCCCTTTCTTCGCGTAAAGAGGTGTGATAGAAGGGTAAGTTATGTGTTACTACTACTCCCGGACTTTCTCACTCCTTGAGGTTATTCTCCTAAATCAAATTTTCAGTAGTTTTTTTTATTGTGATTCTCTGGGCAATAAGGAGTCTCGAAGCAAAAATCAAACTCTGAAATTGACTCTGCGTTTCGTTTCTTATTAATTGTAAAATTAGCACAGCATTTTGCTGAACTTTAAAGTTTAAACCAACGCTGCCTTTTAGTCTACGTTTCTGAGTCACATATGGTGCCATGGACGTTCAGTTGTTTAAAATTCTCAGCGGAACTTCATATACGTCATTATCATAATGATATTGATTCTCAGCGCAATGGATACCAGGTACACGACATAATAAAGCGAAACATGCAACTAATGCCATTCGAAAACAACTTGATGATGTTCTTCAGAAGAGGAGAATTGCATTGCAGGAGGAAAAGGCTTCTCCGGAGCAAGATCTGTTCTCCTTCCTACTCTCTCATGTTGACGAGCTACCGCAACAATAACAGGGCTACTCAAATTTTTAGCAGAAAATCCTGACTGCTATGACCAAGTCTTGAAAGGTATTAATTTCTCTGGTTCCTCTGTGTGGAGCAACTTTAAATTTATAAGGTTATAAGGATTAGATTTGTAAGGTGGAATATTTTTTTAATACAATGATCTATGGAACAGAATGTAGAGTAGAATATAACATGATGATGAAACAAAAAAAATGCCTAGGAATTTGATGTTGAAGAAAGAAATTGCCAAATACGTAGCAGTGGCAAGCAATAAATTGCCGAATACGTACCAGTAGTAATTGTGTCGAATGGCCTGCTGTCAGATATTTTATTTGCTGAAGAAGCTTATTTGGCATTGAGTTTTTGATAATTCTTTATGATAATTAAAGAAACCTCCATTACCAGATTTAATATATGAGTCGGTAAGACATAGGAACTTAGGAGGGATATAGAGTCCTGCAGCCGGGGCAGCGACCATCTCCATCGCCACTTTTAATGCGGTGGTAACAAAAGGCACACACCTGATAGGCGTATACAATACAAAGTGGTTTTTTGATTTCGGAGGCATCGAAAATTTCAACGCACATCGGACATTCAACGCCAACAGTGGAGTTGGATTTGCATTTAGTGGTACGTTTCACCTTTTCTTTTCCATTTCCTGTTTGGAAATTTTGGTTAGATATTTTTTCAGAAGAAAAACACGATTGAAATTGCGAAATACGTAGCAGTAGCAAAAAATAAATTGGCGAATACTTACCAGTAGTAATTGTGTCAAATGGCCTGCTGTCAGAGATTTGTGCATGCATTTGTCATTTCACAGAGCAAGTTTTTGATAGTTCTTACAAAATGGTACTGTACTCTCAGAAAACTGAAAGGTGGGAAATGGATATTGCAGGATAGGAAATACAAAGAAATGATCAATACTCACAATCCAGTGACCAAGTGATAAGTCGGTTTATGTAATGGTAAGCTTTTTTTACTTTTGAATGACCTTGCAAGTAAATTTTCAGTGCTATTTGAACAAAATTATGTAACAAAATTATGTGCTTATACTAACAGTAATAACAGATGTAAAATTATGTGCTTATACTAACAGTAATAACAGATGTAAAAGGACTGGAACTCACTCATGCTGGAAAACATCTTTGCTGCTTCGTTGCCAGCATATGAAACTCTTGAAGAGGCCAAAGATGATGTTGAATCTCTGGCTTTGATGCAATGATGCAACATGAATGATGTTGAATCTCTGGCTTTGATGCAATGATGCAACATGAATGGCGTAATGGTGCTTCAAATATATGGCAGTGGAGTCTGAACAAGGCGGTGCCTAAATAACTCCTAACAGAACACCTGCACCACTTTGCATACACACGTACACCATGCTGCCAACAGCTGCCAACCCAACCTACAAACAAAATACGCCATAAGTTCGCCATACATTTTCTTAACATTACATGTTAGGAGATTAATGCTAAGGGGAAGATAGCATTACTTCATCAAGCTTTGAAATTGTTCTAATTACTTGTACTTCTTGCCATTGTTTGCTAACTTTTGAGCCTGTATACCTTGTATTGAGGCCAATAAGATGAACATTTTTTGATTGGTTAAAAGCATAGGAAAATATAAAATATTGTATCGGTTAATGTGACATGTCGAGGAACTTTGGCTTAAGTCAAAATAAGTTTATTGATTGCCGTGTCAAACTAATGCCATCGACCCAAATCGATTACTATAGTCCCTGCCAGCCCAGAGGGCAGGGACTAATAATAGATAATATAGTTTAATGATATGAATGATTTATTATAAAACTTTTTATTTTATATAAGGAATCTCTTATGATAGACTATTGATCATAGCATATTTCGGTGTTTTAATTTTTAATTTAGTTGTTGCTATTGTTTTTTCCTCTATAATATAAATAATATAAATAAATAAATTTTTAAGAAATTTGAGATTAAAAAAAAAAAAAAAAAAAAAAAAAATGTATATTTAAAATGATTTTATGGAATCAACTACATTTTTTAGGTGACTATATCTATTGAGGTGATATAGCTTGAGTGTTAACGTATTTACTTGTCACATTTCCAATGATGGATAAAACACTAAATGGTTAACCATGATAGTGCTCTAAATATTATTTCACACTTTTTAAATAAAATATTTTTATTTCATTTCATATTTTTTTTTAAAGAAACAATGTATATACTTACACAATTTTCAATTTCTTTACCAGATTTTTCAATAATATATATTTCATATTTTAATTATTTATTTTTTTAATTATTACATCCATCTCATGTTATTTAACAATAAATTTAAAAATTATTATAATATATATATATATATGGATAAAATGAGAAAATCTATGAATAATATTATTATAACAACAACAACAACAATAATAATAATAATTTTTAAGGTCACGGTCAAGCGAGACACCAAATTCTTGTATGAGACCCCCTTGTTTGTGGGACAAGGGACCCACCTCCCTGCAACAATTTGACTACTAAGTATACGAAGGTATACACCAAATTCGTGTATGATACCCCCTTTCTAAGGACATGCAGTCCTTGAACGCACTCTGGCATGAAGTGCAAGCTTGACCTAGACATGCGAAGACGTTAAGTGTGTGAAAGGTTGAGTGGACGAGTTTATATAGGCATGGGAACGTAATGGAACACCCACGAGCCGACCAGCAAATGAAGTAAGGCCGACCTTACTTGGGAGCGTTTGAGGAATGGCCGACATGAAGTTTAGATGCATATTGCGTTGGCGTTGAGGGCATAGGCAGGTCGGTTGGGCAACCACGACCTTGCCATACGACTTGTATATATTGATGCGTGTTGGAGCTCATTTGACCATTGCTCAACAAAAGGAACTCTCTCATCATGTGAAGAGAAAGACGCAGGTCTAGTGTGGACGCAACAAAGAAGAGGAAGGCACAGATTTGGATGATGCGCCCACTCTTGGGCAAGGCCGCATGGAGATAACGCATTTCTTGGTTTTAGGTGAGGGCGTGGGCAGGGGTCGCCCGCCGAATGAAGAGAAGGGTGTGCACGGGTCTGTGGCGCCCGATATGTGCGAAGGAGCACGGCGTCCGGTTTGTGCGAGGACTTGGCACGGGTTCATGGGTGACTCGGCTGAGTGCCCGCTCGTCGTGCAAGTATGCACGGTGTGACTTTTGGTGAAGTTTTGAGATTGTGAACGATGGTGTGACTCGTGCGGAGGCACCTATGTGTGGCGACTTGGTTACGACGAGGCGCGCAAAAGTTGGGCAAACAACACGGTCATGCGACGAGGTGAACGAAGGGTTGGTGAGTCGTGCGGTGACCGTGCAGAGGTGTCGACGAGCTAGGCAACTGAGTTTGCCGAAGTTGAAAATTGGCTAAGTGTAAATTTGGGGTTTCCCAAGGACTTAGCCTATACTTTGTAAAAGCGGAAAAATTGTATAATATATTGATTCCGGCAGACTCATATTGCAGGGAGTTGCCCCTCCCTTTATATTGTTGTGCATTTCTCTTGTATAATGTTGTTATGTGAATGCTATGGGCTTTCACTTGTATAAAGGACAAAAACAATACTGGGTAACGAAAAATAAAACTAAGTATGAGATGTTAGGTGTAGTTTGCAATCGTAAGTATTGGTGAAAAGAAAACGATTGGCAGTGCCGCACCTCGCTATAAGTGGTTGAAAGACTACCACATGTGTGGGGGCGTGACAGTTAGTATCAGAGCTGGTCCATGTTTTGCAGGAAACTTGGTGAATTGAATCAAGGAGCTGATTCTACGAAGACTGAAGACTTGAAAGGAAGTTCAATCTTTTCAAGTGACAGGTGGAATATAAGGGTGATTCAGGTGAATGGTGAAGCTCCATAAGTCATATCCAACCAACACTCTAGAAAGCATAAAAGTCTCAGCCCAAAGGTCTCTGCAAGATGGCTTAGCTCTCCATGTAGTAAGAATGCTCCATAGTTTGCTCAAAACTCCATTCAAGTCCATGGCCTTGTTGTACAAGAGTGCACAACCTCTCCATCGTCTCATAAGTAAAACATCTCCATGTCACATTAGCAAATCCACCTACACAACATCCCGCCTTGGCACTCCTCATTGGATGGCCATAAATGACACCTCTACAAGTGCTCCTGCATAATGTCCCTGCATAAGACTACCATGCTCCATGTCTCCAACCTGATGTCCATGACTAAGTTTCCCATGTAGTCCAACCAAGTAGATTCATCACAACAATCAATCATGCTCTTCCAAGTCGTCAATCTTCGGTCTAGTGAACTCAGTCACCCAACCATATCATCATCATCACGAGTCCCTTCTGTCATAGCTCCCCCACTAAAGGTTCCACCAAGACTTTCTTCTTGGTCTCGGCCATGAGAAGTCCACCCAAGTATCATCACACCTTAAGTGTATTCCCTTCTCTAATCTATCCATGAGTCATGCCGGGCACTTAGCCAATTCTCCATGTGGCTAAAGCATGACCCAATCATCCGCAATGATCATCATGTTCCTCCCTTGTCACGGGCCTTTGTACCTTCTACCATAAGGTCACAAACAACCCCAAAAAGTCCTGCAACAGTCGACAATCCTTGCTTTTCCATACAAGGTCTCATCATAGACATCCATGGTAAGAAGCTCCCCTGCATCGGCAAGCTGATTTTTCCCTTCCCTGCATACGGTCCATCTACCAAATGCTCAAGTGAAACACAAGTATCAATATTACTTACATCATCATCATGAGGCTCCTCCATATGAGTATCCTCATCCATCCATGTCTGCAAACTGCACGATCCTGGTCCAAATTGATCAATCTCAAGTTCATCCTCCATCGTTGTCATGTCCGCAACATCCTCAATCATCACGGCTTCCTCTTCCTTGTTAGCACAATCTGCAACTTCATCCTGCTCCATTGTCCAACCAAGTTGAACAAGTTCGTCTTCAACATTTGTTTCCAAGACTTCAAGTTCCTCTCAAATCTGGGGGTTCTCTTCTTTCATTCACTTCAACCTGTATAAGGTAGGCAAGAGCTTCCCTTCACATTCTTCAAAACTTACCATGCCTTGTCGTTCAGCTTGGACCAAGCACAAAGCTTCACCTCTGCTAAACCTGTTTCACCAAGTTCCCTGCAACCATGAACCAGCTCTTGTTCAAATTGTGTGAAACAACTTCCTTCACGTACAAGTACCTGCTTCACTGTCTTCAATTTCCAATCTTCCAAGTGTACCCACAAGTACACTTCGTCATGAGCAACCCTGCTCAATGCCAGCTCCAACCGAAGCTTTGATACCAACTGTCACAATAGTGCAGTGGAATCAGCGCTTCATCGTCAATCGATTCATCAGCCTGCTCTGATACCAACTGTTAGGATAGTGCAGTGGGATCAGCACTTCATCGTCAACCCAGTCATCAGCCAGCTCTAATACCAACTATCACACCCCCAAGCCCACGGCGGTCTTCCAACCGTGCTAGGCGAGGTGCGACACCACCGAACACTTTCTTTTCACCAGTACTTATGTTCGTGGACTACGCCTAACCACTTATCCTACTTAGTTTGTGCTTCTCAATCAAGTATTATTATTGTTCCTTTATACAAATGAACACCCATACACATTCATTAACATCAGCAATTATACATGAAGAACACAATTGCATAGTATAAATGGAGGGGCAACTCCCTGAAAAATGAGTCTGCCCGAATCAATATATATAATCTTCTTTTAAAACACTTACAACGCTTTACGAGTATACTTGGGAACCCCAAGTTTCATACCCAAATTTACAATCTTCGGCAAACGCGGTTCCCAGCTCATCGGAGCCATCGCACGGTCGTCGCACAACTCACCAACCCTCTGTTCGCCTTGTCGCACGATTGTGTTGTTTTCCCAACTTGGGCGCGCCTCCAAATCGCCGCACACAAGCGCCTCTACCCGAGACACACCTCCGTTCACAATCTCAACACTTCACCAAAAGTCACACCGTGCACACTTGCACGACAGGCGGGCACTCACCCGAGTCACCCAAGAACCTGTGCCAATTCGTCGCACAAACAGGGCACTCACCAACGTTTCACCATCGAGCGCTCCTACATATTACCAGGTGCCACACCCGTGCACGCCTCATTCCAACCGGCGGGCGACCCTACCTGCGCCCTTCACCCAAAACCAAGATGTGTGTTTCATCTTTGTGTGGCCTTGTCCAAGAACGGGCGCACCACCAAGTTATGTGCCTTTACTCCTTACTGCATCCACCTCTAGATATGTGCACTTCTTTTCATGAGTGAAGTCATTGTTGTGTGTTCAAATGAGCTCTGCACCTTGCTAGTTTATACAAGCAGTAAGGCAAAGTCGTGGCTGCCCAGCCGACCTACCTATGCCCTCAAACTCCATCGCATATGCTACTAAACATCCTGTCGGCCATCATCCAAACGCTTCACTTGTTGGTCGGCCCGTGGGTGGTTCATCCACGCTCCCACGCATACATATACCCATCGCTCTCCCCTCCTACGCATCGTATAACACCTCTGCATTGATGGTCCAAGCTCGTTCCTTCGTTATTTGTCATCGCACTTCACTCAGAGCGCGTGCAAGGACTGCGGGTCTAGAGTGCGTGGTATCAGAGCTGGTCCAAGTTTTGCAGGAAACTTGGTGAACTAAATCAAGGAGTTGATTCTACGAAGACCGAAGACTTGGCAGGAAGTTCAAGTTTTGTAGGTGACAGGTGGAATATCAGCGTGATTCAGGTTAATGGTGAAACAGGCTTAGCAAGGGTGAAGCTTAGTGCTTGGACCAAGTTGAACGACAAGGCATGGCAGGTTTGGAAGAATGCAAAGGGAAGCTCTTTCTTACCTTATACAGGTTGAAGAGGATGAAAGAAGAGAATCCCCAGATTCGAGAGAAACTTGAAGTCTTGGAAAAGAATGTTGAAGACGAACTTCTTCAACTTGGTTGGAAAATGGAGGAGGATGGAGTTACAGATTATGCCGACAAGGAAGAGAAAGTTGTGATGTTTAAGGATGTTGTAGATGTGACAATGATGGAGGAAGAACTTGAGATCGATCAAGTTGGACCAAGATAATGCAATTTGCAGACATGGATGAATGAGGATACTCACATGGAGGAACCTCATGATGATGATGTAAGTACTATTGATACTTGTGTTTCACTTGAGCATTTGGTAGATGGACCGTATGCAGGGAAGGGCAAAATCAGTTTGCCGATGCCAGGGAGGATCTTACCATGGATGTCTATGATGAGACCTTGTATGAAGAAGAAAGGATTTTTTATTGTTGCAAGACTTGTTGGGGTTGTTTGTGACGTTATGTTAGAAGGTACAAAGGCCAATGACAAGGGAGGAACATGATGATCGTTGCGGAAGATTGGGTCATGCTTTAGCCACATGGAGAATTGGCTAAATGCCCGGCATGACTCATGGACAGGTTGGAGGGCACACTCTTGGGTACGATGATACTTGGGTGGACTTCTCATGGCCGATACCAAGAGCAAGTCTTGGTGGAACCTTTAGTGGGGGAGCTATGATGGAAGAGACTCATGATATGATGATGATATGGTTGGGTGACCGAGTTCACTAGACCGAAGATTGCAACTTGGATGAGGATGACCAATTGTTGTGATGGGCCTACTTGGTTGGACTACATGGGCAACTTAGTCATGGACATCAGGTTGGAGACATGGAGCATGGAAGTCTTATGCAGGGACATTATGCAGGAGCACTTGTAGAGGTGTCACTTATGGGCATCCAATGAGGAGTGCCAAGGCAGGGATGTTGTGCAGGTGGATTTGCTTATGTGACATGGAGACTTATTATTTATGAGCTGATGGAGAGGTTGTGCACTTATGTATAACAAGGCCCTGGACTTGGATGGAGTTGTGAGTAGACTATGGAGCAGTCCTACTACATGGAGAGCTGAGGCATCTTGCAAAGACCTTTGAGCCAAGATTTTTATTCTTGCTGAGATGTTGGTTGGAGATTGTTTGGTCAATTTAGTGATGTCTAAATTGCAACTTTTAAATTTCAACCCGGGGCTCGTAAGCTGATGAAGTGAGGTGTAACGTATGTACTTAGGCAACTGTTTCTCAAGCTTTTGTCGTTTCTAACTTTTTAAGTTTGTTTTCAAGTATCTCTCCTACTGTGATGTGATGGAAATGAAAATAAAGCAAGTGAAGTGTGTGAGATTATGATGAGCTTTAAATGATTTCTTATAACTTAAAAGTATTCTACAAGAAAGTTTGAACAACAACTGAAATGAAATCAACTCTTAAAGGAAAATAAAGGCATCAAATAAAAGACTAATGACATTGGTCCAGTATCTCTGCTGCTACAAGAAAATGAAGATGAAATCTATGTCAAATCTAGCTAAAAATAAAAACTAAGCAATGTGAAACTGAAGTAAGTCTACATAAAAGAAAGACTAGTCACAAATACTCTAACTTCTTCTTAACCTCTTGTCTTTTAACTGAATATATCATGTGAGAAATAGTTAAAAATAAGCCAAGCAATTGTGAGTTCTTGAACAACTAAACCAAGCTGTGCTAAGTGATATTTTGGTCCTCAATGAAGATATTAAATTATGAAAAAGGAACCATCAATAGATAAACAACTTGATGTCTAAAAGCAGAAAGCAACTATGCAAATTAAAGAAGTGATAGTAAGGAAGTAAAGGCTGCAAAATAAGGAAGGTCAGCAACATAGACAATATGATCACAAGCGTCACTAGTTGTGAAAAAGAAAAGAAAGAAACTGTCCCGGGCACGCCTAAGAAACCTGCATAACACACTGATCAGTCATGGAAAAGTATAGGAATATAAATATCAGAATTCAAAGTTTATATACAGCTATTATACATGATCAAAACACAGCAATCAAAGGCATTATGTACAACTATTAGACATAAAATGAGAAAAAGAAATGCAGGAAATTAAAGAGTACTATACAGGCCTTCAGTAAACAGGGGCCCTCTGCCTACTCCAGCCGGCTCAATGATTAGTTACACGCTCAAATGGAAAACAATCTTCTCATATATTATGCATAAAATAGAAAGTACAGTGGGGAGTTCAAAATTACATATCAGCAGCTAACTATCCAACGTTCAAGGACGCTTTATTTATAACAGAGGAAAGCAAACTAACTTAACGAAAACTAAGCTATTCAAACAGCGGTGTAAAAACACGTCGTCTTGCTGCGTCCTCGGCTTTAGGCAATGGTCGTTGTGGGCATTCAATCTACTGTTGGATTCATGTTTCCCACTGTCTTTGTGGCTGAGGAGGATGCCACCTATTCTTCACGTGCTCTAAAATAGAACACACAGAGTCGTGCCACCGCCAATGACTTCTGTTGACCGTATTTGCCTCCTCGTTGACCATGGGTTTTGATGACTGGTTTGGGTGAGCTGGAAGGACACACACCATGTCCTTGGTTCCACGAACTTGCCCATG